>CM014277.1:81798755-81816618 GCA_004135705.1 Alloteropsis semialata
GCCATGGCCGCCAGAGCCGCCGCCGCGTAGGGCTTCAACCCAAGGTCGGGTCGCACGGTTTGGAGAGAAAGGAGAAGATTTGAGGGGGTAGGAGTGTATGGATAAGGTTAGGGGTAGTTAGGTCTTTTCGCACTGCTATATTTCCTATTTTTTTAATTTTTTTTAAGTGCATCTCGAACTAACGGAATTCAAAACAGGGGCAAACGGCGACTTCATTTCTAAAAATCAGGGGCAAAATCACAAAGCTGAAAAAATAAGGGCAAAATCATTTAGAATCCACAGTAGGGGCAAAGTCACCAAATTCCCACAGCAGCAGCCAGTAGGGGTGTCCAGTCGTCGCTAGAGGGCAGCAACCGGGGTCGCTCTGTGTCGCGGGAGGTAGGTTCCTATGGAAAGCTCCTCCTCGACACGCCGTGGCTCGGAGTGAGCCGGACATAGCGGTTTCGCCGGAGCAGTCTTCCTCCAGCAAGACGATGGTCACGCAGCCGCATCACGCCGAACCGGGACATCAAGGACAAGGAGCGCTGCCTACGCCGAGCTGGAAACAAAGAAAAAGAAGAGAGCACTCCGCGGCGAGGGAGGGCGTTGGCCTCTGTTTCCAGCGGGGGCTGGTCAAGCAGCAGACCGCCCCGGCGAATGCGGAAATGCATCGACTCCGGTAGTATGTACATCAGCAGCCGCCGCAGCTCATCAGGCGCCGCCATCTCGTATCCTTCCTCGAGCCCTACGGTGTCACCGGAGCCGAGCACTTCTGCTTCCTACTCACCGCCGCCGGTGTCGTCGCGGCATGGCATTGCGATGCCGGCGTACGCTTCTGCCTCCTGCTCACCGCCGCCGGTGCAGGGGCGTGGCATTGTGTGCCCGGCGTACGCACCTAAGATGTCGAGATCGATGAGGAGGCGCCGCCGCGTGGAAGTCCTGCAGAGTCGGGTGGAGCGGCTGCGGATGCTCAAGAACAAGATCGTCACGGTGTTCCACCACCACTACCACTACGGGCGTGGCCAGGAGGGCCCGTCATCCAGGCGCATTCCCCGGGACGACCACCTCAAGTCGCCGTGGCAGTATCTCGGCGGAATGTTCCACCACATGAAAGGCCAGGTCCAGAAGACCACGAAGCGGGCGGTGGTAGCCGCGAAGGAAAAAGAGGCGCGGTGGCATTGGTGGCAACGGCTCAAGCCTCGACGCGGCAAGGCAGAGATGGTGGCGGGCAATAGACCACGACGCCGCTTAGGACTACTCTAAGTTCAGTTCATCGGAGGTACGCCGCGCTTTCTGTATTCTTTTTTATCTACTGTTGTTAGGCTCTTACAAGCAGTCGGATTTTATCCTTTGGAAAAAAAATTGCCTTGCGTAAATGAACTGTTGCATTTGTAAAGTGGACATCTGAGTAGTAATCTCTTTCTGCAGGAACGTACTGCAGCAATCAAGAACCATGCTTCTCTTTAGATGACATAAACCGTCCCAGCACATAACACGCTTGGCACTGAGAGATGAAAATCAGCGCGCTTCTGACCTCCGCGGGCATCAACATCAGCCTTTGCGCGCTCTTCTTGTCGCTCTACTCTGTCCTCAGGAAGCAGCCAGCAAATGTCAGAGTCTACTTTGGCCCCAGGATCGCCCAGAAGAAAGAATGGCTCCGAGGAGCTTTTATCTTGAAGAGATTTGTCCCATCGACCGGCTGGATCGTGAAAGCCCTGCAGTGTACTGAGGAAGAGATCTTGTCTGCTGCTGGGTTGGATGCTGTTGTTTTCAATAGAATTCTTGTATTCAGGTACGGTATGCAAAACCTTCTGTTTCACCTCTTCCGTGTTTCTTTTGTCCTCAAACTTGCATGATCGTGCATGTGTTTAATCTCAGCAACCAAATTGCCAGACTGATATATTTATTTTGCGTGTTCTACAGCATACGCATCTTCTCCCTTGCTGCCGTTCTGTGCATCTTCGGAATTCTTCCTCTCAACTATTTTGGACAAGATATAAAGCATGTTCGAATTCCATCAGAATCACTGGATATATTTACAATCGGGAATGTGGAAATGAGATCAAGATGGTAAGCCGAGCAAAGTCTTTTCAATTTTGTTATCAAGTGGCATCACCAATTGCTGTAAGATGTTGTCATTTTGTATTATCCATGCTGCATCATGTACTGGCGTTTCAAAGTGTTTTCTGCCTTCCGTAATATTCTGTGTTGATTAATCTACCATGCTTCTTCACTTCTTTAGACCTTGACGAATGAAAACACTTCACAATTAAAAAAGAATATTTATCAATTTTTTTAGAATTATCTCATCTAAAATCATGCGGCTCCGAGCAGATGAGTCCAAGCACGCCGGCGCCACAGAGGCAAAGGTGGCTTGCAGTTCTGAGACCGTCAAATTTGCTTGCACTTCTACTTGATTTGATAAGCCTAATGGAGGCAGCAAGCAAAGTGCCCTAGTTGAGTCTAGATAAGTCGATGACTCGGTGCATACCTCCTCACTGGTAATCGTTGTTTTGGCACCTGGATTTTTAATCTTAAACTAGTAGTAATCCTCTCTCTTTTTTTCTCGAATATGCAGGAGAGCTGCATATCATTGCATTAATAGAAGAAGAGTTTGGCCAAAATAGCCTTACACCACACGACACCCACGCATCCAAGACTCACACACACTCACCCCCAGGGAAATAGCTAGCCCCTAATCTCGCGCCTGATGTACTAACAACATGACCAACTAGGCTCACACTCCAGCAATTAGCCGGGGAGCCTAGTAGCGACCAAGGCGCTAAGCCCTTTTGCCCCTGCAAGCATCCAAAACTCAGCTTCCTCCTGTGCAAGTAGCAGGGTCCTATTAATTCTAGGAGCAACTCCATTAAACACCGCATCGTTCCTTGTCTTCCAAATACTCCAAGTCCCCCAGCGCGACCAAGGTGCTGAAACCCCGCTGGAGACTAGTGGGCAATCTGTCACTGGATTGTTGCCACCATGAGTAATTCTCTCTCTTTATTTCCTTGGTGTGTGTGAACAGGTTCGAGACCCTTCCATGTGGAGGGAATGATTTGGGCTTGTTAGTTGGGTATCTTTAGCCAATCTGCATAATGAAAATGGCATCCAGATGGCACTGCTCAAACTTCTTTTGATGTGCGTTCGCATAATTCGAGTGGTGGGCGTACCTGCTCTGCTGGTGTTTTCAGTCTATTAGCAATCTCAAACTTAGTGACGGCTAGGTGCTGAAGCAGTTAAGCTTTGGTCTTGTTTCCCAAAATTAGTGACATGAGGATTATGCAGTATTTTTTGTTCATGTCATAAGTTTATTAGCAAGTACTAATTTCCCTGTGTGCAAATCGAAGACCCTTTCTGTCAGAGCATGTTCGGGAGCATGACCATGTGACTGCTCAATTAGAAGGTCTTTCAACCATAATATTTTGCCTCTGCTAGATCACTCACGTTTATGAGCTTTGGGTCATGTATGCTATCGCCAATCGCCATGGACTTTTATTTCAAACACTCTTTTCCTTCTTTGTTTTCCATATATATGCACAGATAGATCCTGCTGCAATTGGGATAAGAAAACACACTGGATGGGAGGATATGAGCGAGCAGGTGGATCAAACAACCAAAATTCAGCTTTTCATTGCAGTCTTGAAGTAACGATCTGATAGAAAGTTTATTAAGCACATTGAACTGTAACCTGCAGTAGTGCAGCAAATTATACCAAAATATGTATTATTAAATACCAGTTGTCTAGCTTTATGTATGAGTGTTTGGCGGATGAATTTTGGGTAATGCTGATGTATGCTTTGTCTATCTGGTGATGCTCCCATCTTATAATGAGGTTATTACTGATCTTATTTTTCGAGAAGGACTGACACATTCTTGTTTTCATTGCAAGATTGACCCCATTGCTATCAGGCCCATGTCTGCTCCGAATGATCTCACTGCCACAAGTCTTCAACGTCGCTGGTGAGATTGTCACCTCGTGCTTGCAAGCCATTCTAGCATGTTGTGGACCAGGTAGTGGTCGGTAAGGGACGTAATGATTTTAGATGTTCTCTTGTGGGACGATGCCCTACATGCACCCTGCCCATTTCGTGGTGCATGCTTGGGGTGGTCATGGTGTTGCATTGAGCCAATAGTGTGATTATGTGCAATAGCCAATAGGTATAGCCCAGCAGGTCATCTAGAATAAAGGTGCAATAGCCAATAGGTATAACTGCTGGTGCCAATTTTGTTAAATCCACATTTATCTGCTTGCAACTATCTGTTGGTTTTCTCTCCCACTATAGAATTTTTCATTTGGTATGCCATGGCCTATTGGCCTGAAGGTGGAAGTTTCATTTGCTTCATTTGTCAGTATGCCCCCATTTAGCTTTTGTTTCCTGATATTCTGTCAGTCTCTCTTCTAAGATTGCACCTATTAAACTTTGGGCATAATATGCAGTATCAATACATCTACCTTTATCTTTATATGAACCTGCTGATATTTCAGATTTTAGGTTTCTGATTGTTACACTTTATGGCATGCTTAGTATAATTGCTTGTGTGACATGCCCAGTTGCTCAAAAATCCCAGATCTGATGAAAATTGCTGTCCATATGCATACTTATGTATTCTAAAATGTCAGTATCTGCTTATGCATGCCACCTTGCTTGCTGCAAGACCATTTCTGTATTGCTCACATGTTTATCTTTAAATATATATAGACAGCCACTTTATCTTGTCAATTTGATGCACAGTTGCATACTTCATTATATTTCATTATGCTCTGTCCAGCATTTAGACCGTGCAGGCATGCACTAATGTCCAATCTTCTGCTTTATCTTTGTTCATGTGAACCCTAGCATGCAAGATATGCATGAAGCCTCATCGGCCATTGCAAAATGTTCTATTTTTGGTTTAGACGAATTTCTTTTCTCTGAAATGCACCTCTGCATCTCTGAAAGCAAATAATTTTATTCTATAGCTGCATGTTTCTTCTGTCTTGTTTCACGATGATTGCTAGTGCAAGGTGCCCTTTATCCTTTTCCGTCCCATTTCAGTTGATTTTGATCGATTTCTCACGGTGGTGTGAATGACTTGGGCAGGTACTAGAGCAATTTTTGTCATGTTCTTCATGTGATCGTTTCACTTTTTCCCATTTGATTCCGTGGAGCAGAACACAATGTGCAAAACCAAGGTTTAAATCTTCAGTTCAGTTGATGGAGGAGGCCACGGCTCCATAAAGATTACTAGAGATCTGGTAAACCGGAGTATGTTAGTTTCATCTGTTCCTCCTATTTTTCCTGTAATATTTTTATAATTATGGTTATTGCAGGCTCAATCGGCAGAGGCGAGGGCTGAGATGCTGCATTACTTTTTCAATCAGAAAACAGGATCAAAAAGTTGCCTGACGAGCTTGTTCAATTTCATCCCTTTTTTACGAATATTGATCACAATATAGTGTATTCTAATGAGATTTGTGTCCCTGGCGTTTTCATGTATACACATGTTGCCCTTGTTGACCATATTATCTTGTTGAACAAATTAGCTGCAATCAAGGCACTCTATTGTGCTTGGACGCAGTTCTACTGCCGAGCAGTGATATCTATCTCTTGAAATCTTGCCTCATGCATCTTTTCAAGTACTCGTTGCCTTCTGGTGAACTCGTCTCACAGCAAAGACATTTGAAAGAAATCACGACTTCTAGTCTTTAATCGGATCACAAAAGAAAACAAATGCAGAGTATTAGTGTTCTTATTCAACAAACGGGATAGCAGTAAAAATTGTAACAATTCAAATTTTCAAGCCACCGATCGGAACGACTTTGTTTGGATGATGCGCTGTAAAAATAAAAATGGACCCAGATCCATCTCACACGTTCGTGAAAAACCACAAAGGAAAGGAAACCGGGAAGTCCAGAACGGGGGGGCGTGGAAAAAAACGCGAAAAAAACCTGGTCGGGAGGAGCGCGATGGGGAGGGAGCCTGGTGCGCGCGGGTGGTGGGGGTGGCTCGGGTACAGAATACTACCGAATAGCGGAGGTCTAAAATCTATACATATTACTTTGAAAATTTTTCTAATTAACATTTATATATGCAAAATCAAATGTGCTTTGAAGAAACGCCTACAGCCTTTCTAAGAAAATGGCTAGTTTATTCAAACGCCTACAGCTTTGACCTCGATTACAACAACAGAATTACATGTCCTTCAAGACTGACTGACGGGATGCTCTGCTATTGCAAACACGATGTTCCTGCCGGCCTGCTGGCCTCCACCACACCAAAAAGACACGAAACAAATCACCCACGAAGCTGCGTGTAACACCCTAGTTTGACTTTTGATAGGATTTTAAAATTTTAATAAAATTTATTAGAAAACGTGTGCATTATTCAAAAATAAAATTATTTTCTAAATACAAATTAAATTAATCATAGGTTATAAATATTTGCTTGTTGCATTCATGCCCAAGTGCATTGTTTTATTGTGTGAAAAATGAGTTTGAGTTTTTAAACTCGGAAAGGTTTCCACTTAAAGTTCAAATTTCTAAAATCTCCAAACCTCTCTAAATATGTTTAGGCTCAAATCCATATCAAAACCCAGCCCAAACCTTATGTCCTTCCTTATCTCTCTCACTTCCAACTTTTTTTTGCGACCGTGCCTTAGCACGTTTTTCATTAAGAGGAAAGCAATACAGTTTACAAACCGGGTCCCATGCAGAGGATGGGTCGGTTAAAACAAAATAAAGAGACTAAACGTTTAGCCAATCGGCGACCACGGCGGCATCAACCTCATCCACCTCCGAGTTGACTAAGGACAAAGGTACGGCCAGGTGACTCCATCCCGCCAGAGCCCAATACCGACCCTCAACCATGATCGCGTGCACCAACACATGTGGCAGACGAGACTGTCCATTGAAGATCCTGATATTACGTTCCTTCCACAACATCCACGAGATGAGGATGACGGCGGTGTCGAAAGCTGGCCGGTACGTCCTGTCAATTCTCTTCCGAGCCTGTAACCACCAATCCGCAAAACAAAGTACCCCATCTGTCGGTGCGACCGACTCCCAACCAGCAGCAGCCAGACAAGAGAACCATACTTCGCGTGCATAGACACAGGAGGTCAGGAGGTGGGAGATCGTCTCAGTATGCTGACAGCATAAGGTGCAAGAATCATCGTCCTGAAGACCATGTCGCTTACGACGATCGTTTGTCCAGCATCGACCATGCAACACGATCCAAGCAAAGAATTTACACTTCGCCGGCGCCTTTACCTTGCAGAGCTCCTTGGCGCCCAGAATGGCATGCTGGCCAAGAAAAAAGGCATGATACGCCGAGGCCGAAGAGAAACGACCATCAGCCGACCATTTCCATCGCCAAACGTCGGGTGTGTCAGGAATGAGGTGGACAGTGCGCAAGCGCGCCCAGAGCGTAAGGTACTGGATGATCACCTGCACAGTGAGGGCGCCCGTTATGTCCCTCGTCCACCGACGGTCATGAAGGGCATCCCGGACCGTTCTATGGTTGCGCACACGTGAGCCGACCGCTTGGACCAAACATGGTACAATCTGTTGCAAGGAACAACCATCGAGCCATTTGTCCTTCCAGAACAAGCAATTATCACCATTTCCCACGTCGACCGAGACTGAATTCTCAAAGAAAGCCAGTACCTCGCTTTCCGAACGATCAGGCAGGCGCGACCATGGCCGTCTTTCCGATTCAGTACGTTGGAGCCACAGCCAGCGTAGCCGAAGGGCGTAACCCTGCAGCCTGAGGTCTGGAACACCAAGCCCTCCAAGAGGTGACGGCCTGCATACACAACGCCAGGCCAGCAGACAGTGTCCACCCAGGACGGTCTCAGTGCCCTTCCAAAGAAAAGCCCTGCGCCGCTGGTCGATGCGGTCGATGACCCAAGTCGACAGGGTGACCGCGATCGCCGTGTGAACCGGGATAGCGGATAGCTTTGCTTTGACAAGGACAGCTCTGCCTGCACGGTTGAGCAAGCCTGCCTTCCAGGAGGGCAAGCCCTTACAAACCTTGTCGACAAGTGGCATAAGATCACCCTTACGCAGTTTGTAAATGGACAAGGGAATGCCCAGATATGTGCATGGAAAAGGCTCAAAACGTCCCGGGAAGAAACGCATCAGAGTAGCCGAGGCCTCCAAGTCACACTGAATTGGCGAGATCAGGCATTTGCCCGGGTTGAGCCAAAGGCCGGACGCCGCCCCAAACATGTTTAGAGCTGATCTGATCAAGGTGAGGTCCTGCTCATGGGGCGCGGCAAACAGCACAACATCATCAGCATACAGGAACACACGCTCCTTAATGCAAGTTGAGCCCAGCGGTGTAAGAAGGTGTAGCGTGTCTGCTTTCCGCAAGAGGGCATTGAGAACCTCCATTGCCAACACGAAGAGCATAGGTGAGAGAGGGTCGCCCTGACGTAAACCACGCGCGTGGCAAATGCGTGTGCCTGGTCCTCCATTGACAATTACTTTGGTGCTTGTGGATGTGAGAAGCATCGAGATCCAATTCATCCACCGCCTGGAGAAACCCATGTGTGATAGGACGGCAAGCAAGAAGGACCAGTCCACCGTGTCAAATGCCTTGGCAATGTCGACCTTGATAAGAGCCGCAGGCTGCCTGGTGCGATGCAACAGCCTGGCCGTGAGCTGAACCGACCTGAAATTGTCATGAAGCATGCGCCCACGGATGAAGGCGCTTTGGTTCGGTCTGACCAAATCATGAAGATGTGGGGCCAGCCGTGTAGCCAAGACTTTGGTAACTAATTTGGAGAAGCTGTGGATTAGACTGATCGGCCGGAAGTCACTGATCAGCTTAGCCTCAGGCCTTTTTGCGAAGTAGGATCATATATGCTTGATTAAGCAGGTAAAGGCTACGACCATCAAGCGACCAGAGCGCATGGAAGGCAGCCATGATCTCACGGTGAATGATGTTCCAAGAAGTCTTGTAGAAGAGGCCTGTAAAGCCATCCGGCCCAGGCGCTCGATCCGGCGGCAATTCATCAATGGTTGCTTTGACCTCTTCCTTACTAAAGCAAAAATCTAATCCTTCAAGTGACATCTGTGGTAAGCCCAGGGAGTGAAGGTCCAGTGTCATAGAAATATCCGAGCGAGTGCCCAAAACCTCAACAAAATGCGAGGTAATGGCCGCGACCTTTTCACTCTCTTCAACAAAGATGGCATCATTTACTTGGATGGAAGCAATATTGTTCTTCCGCTTGCGGTGACAAGCTTGCAAATGGAAGAATTTGGTATTGGCATCTCCTTCCGCAAGGAAGGTTAACCTCGACCGTTGTCTGATGATAGAGCGCAACATAGATGCCAGCCCGAGGCATTTCATCTTCATACGTTTGCGAAGGCGTTGCTCTCTTGGCGAAAGTGTCCTATGCTCCATTGCCAAGTCAAAACGAAAAACAATCTCCTTAGCAATAGCCAGTTGTAACCTGACTCCACCGATGTGTTTTGCACTCCAGCAGCGCAGTGCCTTGGCCGTGGCCCGGAGTTTGTGGTCCAGTACCCGGAACGGATCAGAAAGCGGAGGTGCTGGTGTGTCCCAAGCTGCCTGGACAACGTCCTGGTAGCCAGCGAACTTCGGCCAAATGTTCTCGAATTGAAACCGCCGAAACGTGGAGAGCGCCGAGCATGTACGCAGCAGGAGAGGCGCGTGATCGGAGCTCTCCGTGGACAGCGCTTGCAAGCAGTAGTTCGGATGGACCAACAGCCAATCCTCCGTGGCGAAGAAACGATCAATGCGCTCAAGGGTCGGAACCGAACGTTCGTTGCTCCAGGTGAAACGCCGACCCTGGAGTGTGAGCTCCTGTAACTCGGCATCGTCAAGAAAGCGCCGAAAACGGTTCATCATGCGTGGGCGTAAAGAGCCGTTGCTTTTGTCGGCGGCCTGATAGATCAAGTTGAAGTCGCCGCAGAGAAGCCACGGCCCAGGGCGACTGGCCCTGATGTCAAGCAGTTCCTGGAGGAAAGCGACCTTGGCATCATCTGTGTGCGGCCCATATACGCATGTTAACCACCATTCGACCGAAGCGTCCTGGCATAACGAGACCTTTACTGTGACCGATCTCTCCTTCACCGTCATGGAGGAGCCAACCCATACATCCGTGCGCCACGCCACAACAATCCCACCAGCGGTGTCAAGCGCAGGCAAGCAAGCATAGTCAAAGCCGTAGCCCAACATATCCATTACTAGAGCGTCAGTACAAACGTTAAGTTTAGTTTCTTGCAACGAAATCAGGGAGACACGCTCCTGAGCGACCAAAGTACGCACAGCATTTCGACGGGCGCGACTGTTGAGGCCGCGGACATTCCAGATGAGAATGTTTTGTGCTTCCATGTTAACAAAACAGGCGACCACAGCAGCACAGAGTTCAGGACTCTGACGACTGCTCCTCAAAGGAGAGCTCAGGACCATTGCGCGGGATCAGGTCATCAAGGGCGTCACACTGGGAATCGGTCACCTGTCCGTTGAAGAGGTCCACGAACCGCTGAAAAGTCTCGGCATCAGGTGGTGTATCTGGAGCTATAGCAGAGGCCGTCAGATTAAGCTTACGCATCATGACGTTCTGAGCTTGCACCACTGGCTTCGACGCACGAAGGCGCGACTTGCGCGCCAGACGTTCGCTCCGGCGTATTGGCGTGGCCGAGCGGCTGGCCGCCAGACGTGGACGTCGCAGGCGCGGCGCCGTAGCGAGAGCAGATGGCGAGCGTTGCCTCGCCACCGAGTGCGTAAACCTGGAAACGGCCTCCCGAACTGGTGAGGATGCCTCAGCCGCAATTGGAAATGGCAGCGCCTGTTCTGATCCCCTGGAGAAGCGGACATGACAGTCCACCAGCGATTCCGGGCCCGTATGCCGGTCAAGAAGCAGGGGCTCGGCGCATTCCTCAAACCTGACAGTTTCCAGGTCACAGGCCGAGACGGCGTCCACAAGAACTGGCCCGGGCGAGATGGGGTTTGATCCGGGCCGATCGACCACCCCCAGAGATGCTTCCACGATCATTGGGTCAAGGCCACAACCAGGCCCTTCGTGGCCGCCGGACCGTCCAGGAAGGGGCCAGGTGATGCAGTCCAGGAGCGGCGGGCACGGTCGTGCCACAGGGGACAACCGTCGCTCCATCAGCCCAGCTTCAAAGCGCATGGGGTCAGCAGCAATCTGTTCCCCTGCGCGAGACGTGTCGGAGTTCAGCAAGCATGACAGCTCTATTGTGGACAGCCGCGGCGGCGAATGGCCGGAGTCCGGCGCCTGCGAGACCACAGCAGCGGCCTGTTTCACCGGCATGTCAGTATCACGATGCGCGCATTTACCAAAACGCAGACGGCCCGAGAGCGACCAAGCCCGCTCCGCCACGCCGCGCCGGTCAGCCACTCCACGAACGGAGCGGCCCTGGGCCTCGCCAGAAGCCGGCCCCCCTGTCGTGGGCGCGCTATCCCCCGAGCCCCCGGCCGGTATAGAACCGAAGACTGTACGCCGCGGCCAAGGTTTAGAGCGGCAACCCTTCTGGAATCCAGGGTAGTCATCATCAGAAGAATCAGTGAATCCGCCATTCGGCCCATCACCAGGATCATCATCCGATTCTGAGGATTCATTCCAATCCAGGACCTCCACGATCGTGACCACAATGCGATAGCGCATGGTCGGCAGCCGATGCCACATGATCTCCTCCGGTCGAAGGCACATGACCGGATCGCCGTTGCGGTTCACCGGCTCCGGGATGGCAATGATAACTTCGTTGGGGATATGATCAGGGTCAGAACACCAGGTGACAACCTCGTAAACACGGTGATCACCACCAGCAACTGTTCCGGGGAGAGGATGAAGCTCAGCGCAGACCGTTCCCAGGATAACCTGTGCGACCTCAACCGTCCGCGCATGGGAAGGAACCCCCCGGAGCTCCACCCGAGCCTGGAACACCATGTCCCCCGCGCTTGCCATGGATTGACGTCGCCAGGGCCGGAACCGCAGCACAAGATCCGCGACCGGCAAGGGTGGAGCGTGGAGGACTCGTTCGAGGGTCTGCCGGTCGGAGAAGACAATGAGGAAATCCTCCGGTCGGAAACGGTGGAGAGTGAAGTCTCGCTGCCCAAGCTGGTAGTTCTCCATGAGAAATTGGCGGACTTGGGGCAGAGTCACCGAAGGGCGGGTGCCCACGACCAGGGCGACCAAGGCCATCGAGGACAGGAAGTCATCGCGAGCCTGCAGGTCAGCCGTCCGAGGAACGACACGCAGCTCCAGAGGTGGCCGACGCGCCGGATGGCCTCGAGGATACTCCGGCGGCGGTGGAGGCGGCGTGGGTGACCGACGCGGCGAAGGTGCGCATGGCGACGGCGGCCCGGAATAACCCCGACCTGTCGAGGTGGAATGCGCCGAAGTTGTTGAAGCTGACGCCGCCGAGTGCGCCACGCGGGCAGAGGGTGCGTCCGTGGCAGGACCGCGCCGGCGCACAGGTCGACCACGATTTGCCCGCGCCCCGGGCACGGCAGCCAAAGAGGGGCGGCGGCGCTTGCAATGTCTGGCCGCATGGCCTTCCTCCAGACAACGCAGGCAACGGGAGGGAGCGGTGCACCTGGCCGCGACGTGGTGCGGAGAGAGGCAGTTGAAGCACCGGCCCACCAGATCTGCCGGAACCGGACGCCGGATGCGAGGAGGACGACGGGAACGGGCCTCCTTGCGCAGGCGACGGCGGTTGACCACCATCTCAAACCCATCCTCGTCAAGAAGCTGACACGACCGCCCGGGCGGGGACAGGGCACGACTTTCCTGTAGCGACCGTGGCGCGCGACCCTGCGGCGACCGCGGTCGGGCCGGCGCAGAAGGGGCCCCACCAGGATGAGCGCGGCGGGCATCGGCCATGAACCCCCCGCACTCCGGGCGCGAGCTACCCCCCTCCCGCGGCCGGGGAGGGGCCGGAGCACGGCCTTACCCTTACCCTTGTCAAGGCAAGGAGCGCCCCTGGGAGTGGACCAGAGGAGGTCATCCTCGTCGTCCTCCTCCTCTGAATCCGAGAAGCGGAGACCTTCCGGAGTCAGCTCCGAAACCCTCGAGGGTCCAGCCGCATCCACCCGCGAGGGGGAGAAGGGGGGGCATCGGGATTGAGGGCTCCAGATCCGGAAGCACCGTAGTTTGTATTGTCCGGCGGGGGGGCAGAAAGCGACGGAGGCGTCGATGCCGCGGGATCTGGTGGTGGGGAAGGGCGCATGGTGGTGGGGAGCAGGTGGGCGCCGGGCCCGGAGTGGGGACCCGGCGGGAGCTGCTGGTGGTGGACGCCGGGGCCGGGGTGGCGCCCGGCGGTGGGGCGGCCTCGCTCGCACGCTCAGCTAGAGAGAGAAACTAGATCGTGAATCTTCATACGCTGAATACCAATTCTCACTTCCAACTGGACCCCACATGTCATCCTCTTCCCTAACCCCTCACCGTTTCTTCTCCACGCAAGATCTGTCCTCTCCTCCCTGATGCCGCCCTCTTCCTTTTCCTCACGTGGAAAAAAAAACAAACATTGTTTCTTCCTTCCTTCTCTAGCAAATCAAGAACCTAGACACCCTCCATCCACATTCTTTCATGTCAAAAAAAGGAAACGTCCCCTAATTTCCCCGGCACCCCACATTCTTCTCTCGGCATTCCCTCTCCAGTTGTGTCGCCCTCTATCTCTTCACGCGAAAACAGCAATGCCTCTTTCCTTCTCTCTGCATGTGTATCTGGACATAGTAAGATGTCCACGTTCACGTAAACAATGGAAAGATTCTTGGGCCTTCCCGTGATTTCTCCCTCGCTCTGTTCCTTCTCAGTTTGCACGAGAAAATAAAACAGAAGGCTGGCCTCTCCCTCCTTTCCGTTTTGCCAGGGCCGCCCATCCATGCGCATCTCTCTGTCCCCTCCACAAACGAAACACCAACGCCATGGCAATCCCGTTTTGCTGCTTCGCCGGCCACTTCAAGCACGTGAGCATCGTTGCCCTCGTCTCCATCTCCGGTTTCCTAGGTGAGCTCGCCAACCCTCTCTTCTTCTCCGCTATTTCCGTGGCCCAGCCCGATCTTTCCGTGTCGCTGCTGCAGATGAATCATCATGATGCCGATCCGTCATCGCCCACGCCGGTCTGTGTGAAGCTGCTGCCTCGAGTTGATCCGTGGCTGCCCATCTCGTCGACGTCGCCCTCTACATGCGACTGCCTCATCTCGCGTTCGTCATACGAGAACCATGGCACTGCTTGTCCATGTGAAGTCCGGCCGTCAACATCGCCATCTCCACCAGGTTGGACTGCCGCGTCGAGCTATCAATGTTATCGATCCATCTTGGTGAGAAAACCATGCATCTTCATGTACTCTCTATCCTCCTCTCGTTTGTGCATGTATGCCTAGTCCCAAGTTCCACCTGTTAGAACACGGCCCCGAACACGTGCTCCCGCTGCCCGATCGCCCCCTCACCCTCTCAAGCGCTCGCACTCGCCGGAATTCCGAGGAAGACGATGAACAGTGTTTTTCCGGCGGGAAACGCCGCGAAGCCGAATTGCTCCTGTATCTTGGCTATTCAACGCGCAGGAATGACAATCGGGGGTACAGGGCTTCTTGTAGGCCGGGGAACACCACTCCTCGACGGCCCATTCGCCACGATCGCCGCGGAACACGCTCAGCCATGTGGCCACGAGCCGATGCTCGCGTCGCGCCATGGCGGCAGCTCCCGCGGGATCCTCGGCACGCACACCACCCGCCCGAGCCTTATCCCCTACGGTTCAGCAGCGCGGAACCACCTCACGCACGTGCCCAAACCACCTACGACGCGCCGAAGCTCCACACCGACATCACCGGCGCACACACGCGCGGGAACACGGCGTGAACTCGGCTCGACACGCACACACACTCGCGCACACGGACGCGCGATCACCTAGCCTAAGACCCCGATCACGCACGCCAAACGCACACACATGCTACTGAACACGCCATGCCGAGTTTATCCTAACAAACTCCCCCTAAAATCGGCATGGCGACCTTCACGATCTTCACAGGAGCGCCGCCTCCTCCTCGACGTCGGCGAGCAGCGCCCTGTCACCCTTCCTCTTGGTGCAGTCCCTCGCCATGTGTCCCCGGCGTCCGCATTCGAAGCACCGTCCTCGGTAGCGGCTCCTCCGCTCTGAGCTGGTGCTCGACCTCCCGTCGTCGTCGTCCTCACGATCGTCACCATGGCCGCCGCCGCGCCTCGCACCACCGCTGCCGAGCGCCTGCTCCTTGCCGCGCTGACGCCGCTTGGCTTCCCACTGGGCCTCGGTGAGCAACAGCTGCTCAGGGCCCCCCGCATTGGCCACCGGCCGATCCTCGGCATCCGCCTCCTCCGCGATCTGCAGCCGGCCGACGAGCTCGTCCAGCGTCATCGCGTCGAGGTCCGCCAGCATCTCGATCGCCACCGCCACTTGCTTGAGCCGCTTGGGGACGACACGCAGAACCTTCTTGACCACCCGTGGCGCCGCCAGCTCCTCGCCGAGATCACCCAGCCGCGCCGTCAGTCGGTTGACGCGCACGGCGAAATCGGCCACCAGCTCGCCGTCGTTGAAGCAGAGGTTCTCGAAGTCCTTCATCAAGCGCTGCACGTGCGAGGCCTTCACCCGATCGTCGCCGCCCCGCATGCTCTTCACGGAGTCCCAGGCCTCCTTCGCCGTCTTCTTCACGGCGAGCCCGGCCTTCATCTCCGACGGAACGCCGCGGAGAATCGCCGCCAACGCCCGGCGATCTCTTGCCCGATCCTTGCTCGGCGCCTCCACCGCGTCCCACAGCTCCAGCGCCTCCAGTGACACTTGCATGACCAAGGCCCACTCCTGGTAATTCCCCTTGGTCAGCAGCGGCAGCTCCACCGCGCCGGAGCTGGGAACGAACGCGCCCGCCGCGCTCGAGCTCGCGCCATCGGGCTTCACCCCGCTCGGCGCCTCCCCGATCTTCGTCATCGCCTAGCTCTGATACCACTTGTTAGAACACGGCCCCGAACACGTGCTCCCGCTGCCCGATCGCCCCCTCACCCTCTCAAGCGCTCGCACTCGCCGGAATTCCGAGGAAGACGATGAACAGTGTTTTTCCGGCGGGAAACGCCGCGGAGCCGAATTGCTCCTGTATCTTGGCTATTCAACGCGCAGGAATGACAATCGGGGGTACAGGGCTTCTTGTAGGCCGGGGAACACCACTCCTCGACGGCCCATTCGCCACGATCGCCGCGGAACGCGCTCAGCCATGTGGCCACGAGCCGCTGCTCGCGTCGCGCCATGGCGGCAGCTCCCGCGGGATCCTCGGCACGCACACCACCCGCCCGAGCCTTATCCCCTACGGTTCAGCAGCGCGGAACCACCTCACGCACGTGCCCAAACCACCTACGACGCGCCGAAGCTCCACACCGACATCACCGGCGCACACACGCGCGGGAACACGACGTGAACTCGGCTCGACACGCACACACGCTCGCGCACACGGACGCGCGATCACCTAGCCTAAGACCCCGATCACGCACGCCAAACGCACACACATGCTACTGAACACGCCATGCCGAGTTTATCCTAACACCACCATGGCCGTCCACTACTGGGGAAAGGACCTTCAGTACCGGCTCCAAACCCCCCCGGTACTAAGGGGGGCCTTTAGTACCGGGTAGTCTCCGGTACTAAAGGCATCTGTTAGTACCGGTTGTCAAGAACAACCGGTACTAAGGGGCCCGCCACGGGCCAACGTGGCAGGGGTCCCTTTAGTACCGGTTGTTCTTAACAACCAGTACTAACGAGTTTTCTTTTTTTCCCTTTTTTCTTTTCAGTTTCTTTATTGTATATACTAGTATATCGTATATCGTATTTGCTCATATTTGCTTGCTTTACATATACTAATTCTAATATGCTCTATTATAAAGTCGTATGTCATATATAATATTACTTTTGAGATAATAGTATACTTATATCACCATATTGTGCATAAAGAAATACAAAAAATATATACATGCAATCAAATATTCATAGCGTTCAATGTTTACGAGCCCCCATCCGCTTCCGCGTCCAAGTCGATGTCCTTTTCGGGATTGGGTATGCTAGATGATCAATCTTGGAAGAACTCTCCCGCTGGATTAATAACCTCATCCAAAAGAAATCCGCAGAGTTGTTCTTGAAGTAACCGGATTTTTTCCGACTCGAGGAATCCTTCCTTCATGCGCGCAAACTACAGAAAAGAAGTTATTAATTGTATAAGTTCTAGTAGACCAAAGGATATGAACAATAAGGACTACAAGATCAAACCAAATAGTAGAACAGGCTATATATGTTTACAAATTTGTGTACGCACATTTGTCTCGATGTTGGAATGACGTAGGGGGCCTGCCCAGTGATGGAGGAACTCGCATACGTAGTATCCGCATAGATTAGTCCCAGTAGGCTGTCTCAAGCACTGCACATATAATTGAAAAGAAAATTATGAATTTTTTTTTGTTGAGTGGAAAGAAGAGACATGAGATCTGCGAACAAAAAACACATACCTTGAAATCATAGTGGAAATGAAGGTTCTCTTTGCAATCCCTTGGGTGCTTTCTATGGAACAAACCCCATGCTTTCTTAAGCAAGTCTATGACGTCTTTGTAATCATCTTTATCTTTTCTTAAAGAGTCAAATAAAAAGACATAGCTTAAATCAACCACGATAACAAAGAGAATCCAATGAAAACTGTCAATACATGCATGCAGAAGTATGAGTTTCATGAAATATACAAGGTATTTTGAAAAAGATAAAGGGATGAGAAACATGTCGCTTACTTGAAGTTGTATGGCAGAAGTATGCATTTCTTCCCATGTTGTTTGGGTAGAAACATATATATGTTCTTCAATGTTTCCTTTAGCATATCTCTTACAGTTACCTCATTTACCATCAGAG
>CM014277.1:81817618-81836055 GCA_004135705.1 Alloteropsis semialata
TTCCGCCGATCTCCTGCTTCTTCCACACGTCCCGGCGATCCTTCTTCGCCTTGGCGTGCGCGGCCGCGGCCCGGTTCCTCGCCTTGTCCTCGGGGAGCGGCGGCCGGGAAAGGGTGCAGGTGAGGCCCTCCATCTGAAAAATCGCAGGATTCAGCCAACGGAAAATCGCTCGGGATTGAAGAGGTACACGGAGACTTACCAGATCCTCGGTGCGCTCGCTCGGAAGCATCGGGAGGAGGCCCGGCGGAGGATATGCTCCGTGGCCCCTCCCCATCGCCGCCGTCACTCGGCGGTTCACCTCGTCCCCTGATGGCAGAGGGATCATCGTCACAGTCCCCTCGAAGGGGGCATTCTCCCGGACCATCTCCCAGATCCGGAGGGGGCGCCGTCTCAGCGGCACGATACCCCTCGAGAGGTATCCGCCAAGGACTTCCGCCGTGGTCACCCCCGCGTCGCGGAGCCGAGAGAGGGCCTCCCAGATGGCCCCGAGGACTTTGTCCTGCTTCTCCTTCTCGGGCCCGTACGCCCACGCCGCGGGCAGCTCTCCGAAGGTCTTCCCGGTGTACGCCGGGAGGGGATTGCGGCTGTCGTTCTTCAAGTAGAACCACATCGGGTGCCAGCCCTTGTTCGAACTGGTCAAGGTCCCCGAGATGTAGGCCTTCATCCGTCCCTGCTTGCCCTTCAGCACCGCGCAACCTATCGTCGCGGGAGCTCCGCCCTCCACGGTCTGCAGAGAAAACTTGAAGAAGTACCTGAAGAGGTCCCAATGGGCCCCTATCCCCAGGTATCCCTCGCAGAGGGCCTCGAACACCGCCATCTGCTGGACTCCGTTCGGGGTGAGGTGATGGAGCTCCAGTCCGTACTCGTTGAGTACGGCGCGAATGAATCTTCCGGCGGGGACGGAGAACCCGCGCTCGTGGAAAGCGACGAAAGAAACGACGTACCCCTCCGGCGGCTGGGGGTAGTCCTCGGCGCCGGGCACCTTCCACTCCGTGGCCTTCGTCAGCGGCGGGAGCAGGCCTTCCGCCGCGAGGCTCTCCAACACCCGGCGTGTGACGCGGGAGCGCTCCCAGGTCGACATCCTGCAGCAGGACGAAGAAGAAGCGCCGGCGAGATGGGTCGCTCGGTTGCTTGCTCTCCGCGGCGGCGATGCGACGGCCGCGAGGAACGCGAGAGGACGAGCGGCGGCTACGAAGAAGACGAAGCGCGCGTTGGAGTTGGAAAGCTCTGGCCGGGGCGAAACCCCAGGCCGCCGCCGCCCGCGGCTATAAATAGGGATGGGACGGAACGACCGCGGTCTTAATTGCGCGGGCCCACCACTGGCGCCGCGGCGACGTGCGCACGTCGCTTCGTCTGGTTTCCTCAAAAGGCGCGCCCGCCTTTCCACGCGGCGGGGAGCGGGCCGATACTTCCGCGCCCGGCCCGTCAAACTACTGAACAGTTACCCGGTCCACCAGCAGAGCGTCCCCGACAAAGCTCTTCATCCCCGACAAACTTTCCGATCCCGACTGCATTCAAAGCAAACCACCCGGACACAAAGCCTCAACAAGAGCACCAGCTCTTCTCAAGGCTCGGGGGCTACACCCGGCGGGTGCGCTCGCGCGCCCCCACCGGAAAGATTGCAGTATACCATATCCACGCCATCACTCAGCCTGGGCGCGAGCTTTCATCTCCCCCCCAGGCTCGGGGGCTACTGACGAGGATCCGAATTAGGGGTGCCTAATCCAACCTCTTAACCCAGGAGCTCACGATAATCCACCCCTCGAGAAACAAAAATCAGAGACCCAAAGCAAGGCGAACACCCCGTACTCCGACTACTTGGATCGCCCGAGTGGTTTCCCGATTCGCTCGAGAGGTTCTCCGCCTCCGAGTGGCCTCCCGGTTCGCCCGAGAGGTTTTCCGCTCCCGAGTGACCTCCCGGTTCGCCCGAGGAGTTCTCCGCTCCCGAGTGGTCTCCGACGCCCCGGGTGAAACTACCCGGCTGCGCCCCGGCCCATCCGGCGCCGTACCCACTTGGTACCCGCTGCGTCAGAACAGGATGGGCGTCCGTCCTTCGCCACGGCAGCCACAGTGGCGCCCGTCTCGTCCGAACAGGATGGGCGTCCGTCCTTCGCCACGGCAGCCACAGTGGCGCCCGTCTCGTCCGAACAGGAGCGCTACAGTCCGGAGAAGGATGCATGCGCTACACCAGGCACCCCAGTACCACTCCAGGCGCCCCCGCACGACATCTGGAACCCGAGCAGGACACCTGGAGCACCCAAGGACCTCGGGCAAGTCAACCACGACTCGGAACTACCCGGGAGCTTACCCGAGAAGGCATCGGCGTCAACCACCCGGATGTACGATCCCGGGTCCGGCGGGGCGCCCACTCCGTCAACACTGGACGAAGCTCTCGGGGGCAGTAACTCCCGTTGTAATTTTCTCCTTTCTTACCCCCCGCTCCCTTCTCTCCTTGAAGCTATAAAAGGGGACGAGGGGACGTCAGCGCGGGGCAGTTAGAACACCGGTCGAACACTCGGTCACAACACACACCACACGCTCGTTCGCATCACTCAGGGACTTGGGACCCTCTCCCTCTCCCAACTAGTTTGTACACCCCTACTACAGACTTGGACTTGAGAACAGCGACGCTCACTGGACGTAGGGTGTTACTCTCCGGAGGCCCGAACCAGTATAAACCCCCTGTCTCTCGAGTCACCGTCCGGATCCTGACACGCGATCGTAGGAAATTTACTAGTCGGCGGTAGAGAACCCCGACAACAAGAAATAGCAGTGAGGCCATAAAAAGATTTCTTACATTTTCATCTTTTGGACCCTTGTGGAGCAGGCCGTACAGCCTCTTGAGCCCCTGTAGATCAGACAAAACTTGCTCCATCCCCGTTTCTTCTCGAGTGTCTGTTTCAAAAATCACAATGAAAAAAACGAAAAACAAACATCAACATCACACGGGCATATATCTCTTTTCGGGAAAAAATATTAAAAGACAAAAGAACTAGTTGCCTTCTAGACTGTGTGTTCCACTTGGTCAGAAGTGAATAGTAGACAATTTTTTGTTACTTAAACTTCTCCATACATATTATTGAATTTCTAACATGCAAAGTCTATGTTTTATTCTCACCGAAAGAAGATTTCTGCTCTTGACTATATATAACCAAAAACAATATTTGGACATTGAATTTTTCTCATCTTGTCCATTGATTGGTCCACAATATTTGAGATTACAGCAAGTACAATGTCCTACTGTATCAATACATGCCAGGCAGCGTATTGTCGTCGCCGCTCAAAAAAGAAAAACAAGTGCGATGTGGAAAAACAAGGAACTGTTGTACACGTGGTAACATTTAGGACACAAGAAAAATTCTGAAAAGACAAACTAGTTGCCTTCTAGACTGTGTACGTGCTCCACTTCGTCAGAAGCAAATAACTGAAAAGTATGCAAATTTCTTTTTGTTATGAAAAGATCTCCATACATATTCTTGAATTTCTAACATGCAAGGTCCACGTTTCCTTCTCATTGAAAGAAGATTTCTGCTATTGATTGTAACCAAAAACAATATTCAGACATTGATTTTTCCCAAGTACGCATCTCCTCCATTAATTGGTCCTCACTATTTGGAAAAAAAGAAAAAAAACTCACCATTAAGCCCCTGTTGTCCCATACGACGTATTCATTCACTCATTCTAAGAAATGGATCCCCCCTGCCCTGGAATTGACACAAGAAGATTGTACCTCACCGCATACAAGTCTGAGATGAAATTTTGCACAGGACACCATTAACTCTGACAGGGCCAGCAGCCCCATCGACCCAAGATACGTCCCATGACAAGGAGATTCAGGCCAATGGTACCGACGAGACTGCGTATTGACGCTGCAATTGCCCTCCACGTACATGGTTGGTGAAGGACGCAGGATCGTCCGAATCTTCCAGTGAGGTGATCTAACGCGCGAACAAACTGTCCTGGTGACCCCAATCGTGGGGCGTGGGGACATTAATCCTGGCCACTCAGCGCATGAGTAATTCTACCGAACGGAATGGACAGGACAGCTTGTGACGCGGTTGCGAAATGCGCGGCAGCACCCCCAACTAACTAACTAACCCACCCCCGTGGAGTCTTGCGCGTGTCCAGGCGCCAAGATATCATAGTTAATTTTGTTCATCGCTTTTGCATAATCGATGATCCAGAACCACCCCCATTGTAATTATCTCTTTTTTTCTTGTGAAAAGGGGATAAAACAAGAAGAAACACTACTGGCGTAATGCTGCACTGACGGTAGAGTAGATCATGATTCATGAGAGAATCATGACCATGAAAATCAAGAAAGGAAGCGATGGAACGGAGATGCGTACCGTTCTCCATGACGTCGTGGTGATCCGGGCCCGCGACGGCGGCGGAAGGGACTCGCCGGGCGGTCGACGACTGCGCCTGAGGGGGGCGAAGAGCGCTGTTGGGCCGCGGCGGATAGCAGATGGAACGGAAGGCAAAGAAAGTCGGGAACCGCGCAATGGCAGGCAGGGCGCGGTGGGGGATCGGAGAGGGAGGGACGGTGGTTACAGACAGACGAGAGATACATCGAGGGCGGGGGATCGGAGAGGGATGGTGGCAACGGAGAAGCAGCACGGAAGGAATCGGAGGGTGGGATCGGGGAGGAGAGGAAGCCGAGCGCACGGCATGGATTTTTGGCGACCGGCGTGTGGTGGGTGCCGTGGTATGTGGGTCCCACACGGGCAGAGCAAATAAAAGGGCCCGTTGGTGGTTCATGGGCCGCGTGCCGATTTGGTGCCGATTCAGTTACCTCTTCTCAAAGCCGGTTGTGCAGGAACCAGCCAATCATAGCCTATGTATTTGCATGCATCCACGTACGCATCGTCAATTGATTACTGATAAGCCGACAGTGCTCTATCAGCTGTCTAGGTTGCCAATTTTCTTCGTGACTAGTGGGAGTGCACGTGCATGCCGCACGTGATATTAAAAAAGCTACGTACAAAATATTTATGTAGCTACAACATCATAGTTATTGATATCTCAATATCTCAATAAACTCCCTCGCTCCTTCTCACAGGCACAGCAAGAGAGGTCGGTCCAAGAAATTCTCTCCGCCCCCATGCCGACGCCTTCCCCACTCTCACCGGAGCATGCATACCACAGCAATTGCAGATTCCGGCCTCCAAAAAAGAAATAGGAACCATGGACGCCGCCCTCCTCCTTGTCAATGCTGCCACCCTGCTCCTGCTCCTGCTCTTGCCCCCGGCGCAGGCCTTGAACCAGGACGGCCTCTACCTGCTCGACGCCAAGTGCGCCCTCACCATCCCCGCCGCCGCCCTTGCCGACTGGAACCCCCGCAATGCCACGCCCTGCAACTGCATGGGCGTCGCTAGCGAAGACGCGGCCACCGTCACCGGGATCTCCCTCCCGACTTCAACCTCGCTGGCTCCTTCCCCGCCGCGCTCAGCCGCCTCCCGCGCCTATGCTCCATCGACCTCACTGACAACTACATCAGCCCCGACCTCCACATCGCCGGCTGCACGGCCCTCGTCTGACTCGACCTCTCCATGAACTCCCTTGTCAGCCCGCTCCCTGACGTGCTTGCCGACCTCCCGGACCTCCACTACCTCAACCTCCAGAGCAACAACTTCTCCGGCCCCATCCCGGCCTCCTTCGCCCGCTTCCCCAAGCTCCAATCGCTCTCCCTCGTCTACAACCTCCTCGCCGGTGAGGTCCCGCCCTTCCTCGGCACCGTCGCCAGGCTCCGGGAGCTCAACCTCTCCTACAACCCCTTCGCCCCTGCCCCCCTGCCGTCGCAGCTCGGCGACCTCTCTGCGCTACGCGTGCTCTAGCTCGCCGGATGCAACCTCGTCGGCGCCATCCCGCCCTCCCTCGGCCACCTCACCAACCTCACCGACCTTGACCTCTCAACCAACGCGCTCACCGGCCCCATACCTCCGAAGATCACCGGCCTCACCAGCCGTCCAGATCGAGCTCTACAACAACTCCCTCACCGGCACCATCCCAGCCGGGTTTGGAAAGCTCTAGGACCTTAGGGGCATCGATTTTGCCATGAACAAGCTCACCGGTGCCATCCCGAAGGACTGTTAGGTTGATCTCCTTCGAGTCAGGCCCAACGGCCTGTTTGTACCCTTGACCACATCCTGATCGGGGACGCTAACCGACACCTGGTCGGTGGGTCCCTGTCATGCAGCACTATAAGAAGAGGAGGTGGGGGCCATGGCTCTGGTCACGAGGTTCAACACCGCAGCCACAGACCTCACCTAGAAACCCTACTGATCAAGGGAGTGTTGAAGTGGCGGCAAGCACCACCACGACCTCGCCGTCGCCCTCTACACCGACCGTCGCTGCCCGTGGGCTGCCTCCACTGACGATCCAATAAGAAGGACCGAAAGAAGAAAAGGTATGTCTCACACAGTTTCACCCACTCGATCTACTCCTAGAGGTTCTGGAGGATCTATCAATGGCATCAAGAGCTAGGTCTAGAGAGTAGGTCATAGTTGGGGAAAAGAAGAAAAAGAATTAGAGAAAAGTAGGACGGCTCGAGTGTCGCTACTAGGGCACAACCATGGAGCGGCGGCGAGGACGGGCGGCGCGGCGGTCTCAGCGCCACCGACTCGTGCCTGATGGATAAAAAGAGCACAAAGAATCTGATCTCGAATAAGAAGAGAAAGCAAACTGGAACCCTCACCCTAACCCTAGATCCAGAGATAAGGAAGAAAGAGGGAGGGACCTACCCAGTTCCTTTCCGCCACTGCTGGTGTCACCTTGATGTCGACGGCAAGGACACCCACCACCGTGCAGGGAAGAGAGCCGGGCCAGGCCAGCATGTGGGCTCGGGTCAGGGCACCGCGGCCAGTCCGCTCGATGGCGGCGCGCTCAGCCTTGGGCGAGAGCGCATGCCGGCGAAGGGACCACCAGCGGCGCCGCCTCCCACTCCGGCCGCCACGCGCGGCCGCGCTCCGTCTCACTCACCTCGGGCTCAGCTCGGTGCGATGCTGGAGCAAGAATGTGAGGAGCAAAGGACAAGGAGGAAGGGGAGCCGGCCAGGGATGCACTCCGGCGGCGTCACCTCCTCGCCACCATGAGTGGCCGCCGCCACCGCCGCCGTCGTCACTATGGATTTCGCACAGAGCGTCGCTGTGAGAGAGGCGAGGGGGAGAAGCAAATAGACCTAGGGTTTGGGGGCTGGCAAGTGCGACACGTTTTTGATCCGCCGAGAGTTGCGGATAGCCGTCCATCTTGATGGACGGTCAAGATCAGCCGGCAGTTGGCAGGCCGTCTGCTAGGCGAGGTCGCACGTACGCATAACTGGGCTGCACTGCGCTACTGGGCCACCGTGCCATCGAGCAGGCCAAGCGGGTCGAGCAAGCGAGCAGGCCGAGCGAAGAGCGAAAGCGGGCCACGGGCTGTTTTCAATGTTGGGCCGAATGCACAGAAATGAAAAGTGACATTTTTTAATTAAGTTTTCACATTTTTAGAAGCATTTCATGGTTGTTTTTCCTATAGTTTTGATCTCTACTCAAATTTGAACCAACGCGATAATTTGTTTAGAGAAAAGATAAGTGTGCAGGAATTTTATGAGATAGAATTGCTTTTAAATAGATATATTTTTCCGCTGCAAAGTAAAAGTTTCATCCTCTAATTAAATTGGAACCAACGGGAAAGTTTAATTAGAGGAGTAGAAAGATATTTGTTTAAAGTTAAATTATGGTATTGTTATTTTCTAACCAACATTGATGATAATAATATTATAATTCTATAAGTTTTATGGTTAAAGTTTAAATCTCTGATGAATTTTGTATCAAAGTGACCAATTTTCAGAGAATAGATAAAGAGCAAGAAATAGTCTTAAACTAGAGAAATGTTTTTTCATGTTTCCGCTGCAATGAAGTTGATGATATTATTATTTTTTAGCAAAGTTGTTTAATAGAAACATCATCATATTATTTATAAGTTATATGCATTAATTCTATTTCTGCCCAACGGTGATTTAGAATTGATGTAGAAGAATGACATTTTATTCTATTTCTGCCCAATGGTGATTTAGAATAGAAAAGAAAGGTTTAAAAGTTTAATGTGCATGTTTTTAACCAGACCAACGTAGGGTTATTTCCATGCACATTATTGTTGATTATTGGCTAATGTTTCTTAGACAAAAGATCTTCATGCTTTCATTCTTGAAAATAGTAAGAAAAATGAACTGAGTACTTGTGACTCAGAAGATGACAAAGAAAGAAGGCCATAGAATGAGGAACTATGTTCTCTTTAAAGAATGGCTTCAAAAGAAAAAATTCTCGGATATTGATCCAAGAAAAGAGGTAGATCTTTGAGAGTCTTGCTTGAGAAATGTCTTACATGTACTCTCTATGAAGAAGAATTTAATTTCTTTTTCAATCATCACGATATGAGATGTAATAAATCATATGCATGTTTAAATCTGACCAATGTCGGATTAGGTATGTGTATTAAAGAGTATTCATATTTATTTTTGAATTTGATGATTGAATATGAAGACAAAAGAGCCAATTCTTGCATTTATGTCCCTTATAGGGAATTATCTCGCATAGCGGGGAGAAGTTAGTGATAGAACACACATAGCGGGAAAAGTCTGAGAAAATACCCGCATGGCGGGGTAAAGTTTGCATAATACTTATGTCAGACAGTTCCGCATGGCGGGAGAAGCTTGGTAAAGGACTTATCCTGCATGGCGGGAGAAAGTTGTGATAACTCATGTGCTTTAAGTGTATCCCACACTGGGAGAAAAGTATGGAGTAGCTTTTATGCTATCCTAGAATTGACCATGCACTTTTATTGTGTCATAGTTATTAAGCACTCAATGAGTTTAAGGAGAATAGAAAGTTACAGATGAACCTAAAAATAAAAATGACATGCCAGCATGACTTGCAGAAGTACTAATGTATAAGACTCTGTTGAGTTCTTAAAGTGGAATGAGGAAAAAGTACTCCCATACGAGTTAAGAAATAACTCTGTTTTTGCATGACGTAATCATGTGGATAAAGCAAATAATCAAAGTTGCTCGTTCACAAGAGTTCTAAATGGGTTTCAAAATTGTGGCAGAAAAGTTCATGTCACATTTCGATGGGGAGAAATATAAAGATCAATTTAAGAAAGATTAAACTCCCCTATACTTCAGATAATGTGATGCACACTATGCATCTAAAGTGATCTATAAAAGATGAATATGATTGTCGGGGGAGTACGACGGTCATAACAACGATACCCCTAAAGAACAGAAATAACTAAAATCCTGGATTTTGACAGGTCTGAAAGGAAGATAGCGATGTCACCAAGAAACACTAAGATGGTGCTTAAAGCACCATATGAAGTATGTTTTAACAGAACAAACCCAAATAAGAAAGTTTGAAGATACACTATCTTTACAGAAGATGGGATGATCTGGAGGAGCCATTTTGTTGGCTATCCAGATAAAAGAAAAGGTTTTTCATTTCTAATGAGACACGTTGTCTTCTTGGAATACGAGACCAATCAGGGGGAGCATTGTGGTGTTGACATTTCTTAACGTCGCTACCAGGTTTGTATCCCTGGCAACGGCACCAGAAATGCTTGTTGGTATTTCTTAACGTCACCACTAGTAGCACCAGGCTAGCATGAGTGCCAAGGCAACCTGGGTATACCTATGACCACGAATTAATCCACAAGCGCACAGATACACCGCTGTAGCATTTCCCCTAGGAGTATTCCAAGGGTATCAAATTCAAGGAACAAATGTGCAAACCTGCAGAACGACTATCCAAGGACACCAAACCTCAGCTAAGGTAGATGGATAGCAAAAGGAGCTTTCTAAGGGTATCAACTCTAGAGGAAGGATCGGTCACGTGATATGATACTCGCTTCGGGCACTGTCTCACCCCTGGTTATAACAGGCGACTCCGGCCTTTAGCTTTACACTGCATCCGAACGTGGAGGAGTACGAAGGGTCCAACGGCTGTCACTACCGCGGCCTACCTCTAACTATCCGTGGGATACAGGGCAAACGAAGGATAACCCATAGTCTAGACACCACGTCTACACCACCGATCACTACTATAGCATGGTTGCGTCTGTCGACCCGCAACAACACTATAGCACTCCGCACAAGTACGAAGCGACGAACCCGCGAGTACGGACTAGATCTTACTCATAAACGAATCGTATAGACAATAGAAAGAACGAAATGCCACTTTAGTCTAAATAGATAATGCGAGAATACTCACTTTATTCTAAATGAAGAACAGTAGCATCCATAGAGGTACAAGACAGGATGAACGATGAATGTATCATCATCATCTAGCCTCCATCTCACTCCTTTACCCCTCTCTACCTAGCACTATCCTAGGCTACCTACTCCACACACACACACTACCCATGGGGAGGTGAGTATTCACCTCCACCAAGAGAAAATGAGAAAGGAGAGACAACACAAAGAAGAGAAGTGTTGGCTTGAGGTGTGTCTCTCCTTCTTACCCCCTCCCCTTCTATTTATAGGCAGAGTGGCACGGGAGAATGGACGGGCACACCGGGAGAAATCATCTTGAAGGCGGTAACTTGGGACATGTGGTGGATGGAGGCGAGAGGTCCTACCCTGGGTTCGGCCGAACCAAGGTCGGCGCCCCTCGCACCGCCTTTCTTCGTGTCACTTCCTTGTGGGCCCAGGGGCATGTATGGGTGTGTACGCGGTGTTTGTAGCTTGTCTGCGCAGGGTAGTGTGCCCATGGATCCATGTACTCTCTCCTCATTGGTAGAGAGTGTGCTTCTTCACTTGTGGGCCCTTTGATCCATGTGATGCCCATGTGGCAGCCTCTCATTGGCTGAGCCTGAAGTGCCTGGATCAATGAGGTGTGTTTTCCTCTCATTTCTTGTGCTAAATACCTGCATTCGAATACACATTGCCACTTGTGGAATTTGTCAGTATACGCCCCTATTCTAGTGTGGATGTGTATTTCTTATGGCTAAATGCAGGGGTTGATGGCCTAAAATATGGTACTTAACAGTCATCAACAACACCCCCACACTTGACCTTTGCTCGTCCTCGAGTAAAGGAGAAAGGATCAAGTGAGGCATGTGTACCAAGGATATGAAATGAGCATAAGAGATATTCCAAGTCATACCTTATTCTTGTGAACTTTGTGGAGTGTCTAGCATGTTATCTTGGGTAGTTGAAGGATGGAACGACCATGAATCGAATCACTTTAACCCCTGATGATAAGCTGCTTGGGGTTTTGCAAGGAATTTTCATAAACAAAACCTTGCTTAGCTTCCTAGTTTGATTCTCTCGGATCGCTCAATGTGTATTTCCTTACCAAGGCATTGTTTTGCCTTTCCTTCAATCCTACTTCTAATAGAGGTTGTATGTGGAGCTCAAGGTAGGGTATGAATGATAAGGCATACTTGCATCACATGTATTGCAGAGTCAAAAACCGGATTCAAGGAGAAAAACAAGTCATACAGTCAGATCAAGACGTGCACGTGTATGGATATGGTGGATGGTGGATAAATTGTGGAACTCCTTTTTGTATGGTCCTCCCTTCCATATAGAAACTTTTTGAGAACATGGCTATCTTTTCTTTTCTTCTCTTTTTTTTCTTCTTGGACCTTCATGTGTCCACTTTTTTTCGATAGCCCATGTCTCTTTTTGTAACATAAACTTGGAAAGGGTGAGATCAACACATATAGTGGAGCATTTATTTTTGTGGAATGAATGGATGGTACAATGCTGACTTCCAGTGTAGAAGTATAGCAAGGGGGATATGGTGTACGTGAGTCTCGATCATGACAACATGAAAAGAATTCTCACAAGGGTCACAACAATTTGACAACACTCAATGCAAAGACAAGTAGCATACGTGTATAAAGTTTTCAAGAGTTCATCGTATGGCTTTGGTAGGACTTGACATATCAAAGAGGAGCTTTGCAAGATGTTTTCATATTTTCAAAAATAAATAACCCAAGAACTTGATCATCGGAGCAAAGATCATGTCAACAAGTCATATCGCAAACGTCAACTACTTAGATAAACATGATGTCCTTATGATATTGTTGTTCACAAGCACAAAGATAAATGACGAGGAATAAAACATATGCAAGTCACCCTCAGGTAACATGTAGCACAATCATGAATTTCTTGAGTTTGATTTTAGGGATCGGAGATAAAAATCATCAAAACTCAGGAAGCATTGTAAAGTGAGATGTATGGATGCAAACCGACGCTGTGTGTGAAGATGAGCCGTGATGGGCTCTCCACAAGGTTATCCGAACCATGGGGGCGGTTGAACTTGTGTGGGTCTCGTTCAGGCTCTCTGTACATAGATGATCATGTAGCGCGGTGTGCTTGTTGTGTGGGTGTATGTGCATCGTGTTCGTTTTGGAGAGTATGCGGCTCTCCCCCACACTGGTTTGTACATAGGTGCTCTTCAAATAGAATAAATGACACACATGTGACTCAACCGGGTTACATGACCGGTGAGCCAAACTTTATTCAATTCAAATAAAATGGACAGGCGCTTACAACACAATTGGAAATAAAAAAATTGGAAGGGAAATAAATGAAGGGAAAAAATATTAAAAACCTAAACTAAGCGCCTGTAGAAAAAGGGAAAGGTGGGGCACGCTCTCTACTCATCATCGTAGAGGTGCTCGTGCCCCGTGGCCTTAAAGAGGCGCTGCATCTTAGCGCAAAGGCCACGGCAGAGCTCGTGGAAGTCATCTCTAAGCTCATCCAAATTCACCTTCCGCTCCGCCAGGACTGTCTTGAGCTTCTCGTTCTCCTCACAAAGGTCAGCTACCAAAGGGGCTAGCCTAGCTGCCGAAGGGGTCTTTGGTGACTTCTCGGTGTCCCGAGTCCTCTCCCTTGACCTCCAAGTTGAAGACTGGGGTGCCCAATCCAAAGTCCTCGTCTCTCTCCTGCAAACTGGCGGTAACCGGCCGTGTCCTCTTCCTGCTTTCACTGTTCGGGGTGTGAACCCTAAACAATTCAGCACGGAGGGTAGACGGCGTCCTCGGTGATCGAGAGGCTGCATCTGAAGAGTGGCCGCGTTGCCTCATCCTTGATGGCCCCAGAATATCAATTTTGTGCGGCGGCTGGGGCCTCGGCGCCTCCCTTGGATGGATTTCAGCCGTGGTCGGCCTCTTGTAGGGACTGGAGGTGTGAGCACGTGACTTCGGGATCTTCCTTGGCGAGAGGGAGCGCACAGACGAATGGGGGGCCGAGGGGGCGCCGGGGTGGGTCGGGTGGCGCCCCTCGTGCCCTGGCTCCTCCCAGCTTGCGGGACGACGGCCAGGGGTTCAACCTCCAGCACATGGGCAACCTCCATCGTCAGATCTTCAGCGAGCGCAGCGGCAATTGCCAGAGCAAACTCCCCGTCGAGATCGAAGTTTGAACTCGAGTTGGTGAAAGGGACAAGGCTCTTGCCGGCCATGGTGGTGAGCTTGTTGGGTTGGTGGAGATTTGGATCTGGTTTTGGTTTGGAGGGTTGATTGGAAGCGGAGAAGATGAGGAATTGAGGAAGGGTTCCTCTCCTGCGCTTCTCAAAACCAGTCGTGCACCGAGGGATAGGTCACTAAACGGAAAGGGAGCGCGTGTGCGAAAATTGGGAGGCAGCGGCGGCCACCCTGGGTTGGCCAAACCCTGGGTTCGGCCAAACCCATGTGGGCCCCGCTGGGACTCCCATTTTTCCTGTGGGCTCGTGTAGTGAAGGAGGAAGCTGGGAGAGATGGCCCGCCAGAGATGATAACAGGGACTTAGCTAAAGCTAGAATAGAGCTAGGGTCAACACAGTCGACAATTGTTTAAAATAACTTTGGCTAAGCCACTATATATTTTTATAAAGATCGCGGTGGTGGCATTACCTTGACAACGTACCTCGGTCCATCGCTGGGTATGATTGCCCTTCGATTGACGTCATGCGACGTTCACCATGTTGCCACGGTGATGTTGTCCTCCCTGTACGTTTCCTGCCTTGCTTCCTGGTTCATATGACTTCCTCCTCATCCTGTATGGTTAGCAACCCGAGAATACCCGAGGGATAATTTTCCTAAAAATATGATCGATAAATATCGGAGGAAATACTATGGTCTTGGGTATCTCATATGTGATCTCTAGCTCAAGCACTGTACGTCCTTCTTGCTTGCCATGGAATGTATCGGTATAATCTCGGCTGCAAGGTTAGTGCACAAATACAACTTCGAGTCCTGTATAGATAGTATAAAGAAGGAGCTTTGCACAACCATCCTAGGGATTCTATGATAGGAAACTCTAGGGTGATCGTATAACTCGTGGTGCGATGGCACAACGGATGGTGGATCGGAGAGACGATGCAAATGAGCATGAGGCTCGTGAAGTGCCATAGGGCTCCATGCTCATGGAGTGAAAATTCGGTCTCTGGACAAGAGTAACTCAAGAATGTTTGGACCCCATAAAGGAAGAGGATGTGTTACTCTATGGACCGTACGAACGATTCTGAGCCTGGGTCTCAAGAGTGACGAGTTGTTCAACTCGTAATCTCCTTAGGTGGACGGCTTTGCACTTCATCAAGAATGAGAAAATGCACCGCAATCCAGCCTAAGCTTCCAATGGAAGTTCATTTGATAAGGTGTAGGAGCTTAACTTCCATTGGGCATCGATCAAATCAAGGAACGAGATAAGAGATTGAATTCACTTGACTTGATCGGCTGTTGGCGATTCTTAATGACAACTTATTACTGCAAACAAAGATATAAAATGTGATAAAACAAATAGACATAGGGTTGATTACTAATAAATTCCATGAGTTTTGGTGCATATGTGCTTACAGGAATAAAGTGGCAAAAGAAGAGCTAAAGTGGGCCCAGGGCCAGGTCGCCCGACCCACCTTGGTCGGCCGACCTGGGTCCAGGCCCAGTGAGGTCCAGTCTTAGCTCAACAGCAAAAGCACACTTGAAAGTGATCAAGCACGTTGAGATCAAGTCGGTGGAAATAAAGAGATGGGATTGGGCCACGTGGCAATCACATGGATTCATGGGCCCACATCCCCAACGAAACTGACACATCTTCGCTATTACCCACCGTAAACCGACCAAAGGACCCACTGGCGAGTGACACTGACGAAGTGGGGCCGAGGGGCCACAGCCCTGGGTCGGCCGACCTACCCAGGTCGGCCGACCTGGCCGCGCGCCCGAATCGCCACCGCCTTCACCAGCAACTGTAAACCGTCACCAGGAGTTCATCTGTGCCGTGGATCATCAAAGACGGTGAATCTGACGGTCGGCCGATCCCCCCTAGTCGGCCGACCTGGGCCCATCTCCGGACCGCCTCAACCGCTGCAAACCGACTCCAAACTGCCTCTCCAAGCTATAAATAGCTGGACTCGGGGCAGGGCTAATCATCATCGAGCAGAAGTGAAGATCCAAGGCGAAGCCCTCCTCATATCTAGAGTAGAAATAGGGAGAGAGTGAGGGAGAGTCTGGAGGAGTCCCGGCCTGTCGGCGACCCTCCACCTGTACCTCGACGGATGCGAGCTACTCAGTAAGTATCCGGGATTCAACTAGTAATTAAGTCTGAGTTATAGATAAGTTAAGTCTCTATTGTGCTTGTGGATTCGTTGCTTTATTTATAAAGTATTCTAATCTTTGATCAAGGTTAGGATAGCTGATATTATCTTAGGCGTGGTGCTTAGGTGTATATCTGCCCTCGTTTGCCTCGTAGCCCCACGGATTAGTAGAGGTAGGCGGCAGGTGGTGACAGCCCTGTCCGTCCTTTATAATCCTCCACGTACGGGTACGGTGTAGAGCTGTTGGCCGGCAATTTCCTAGAGGCCTAGGATACCCCGGTGCCTAAAGCAAGCATAGGAGAATTCTCTTAACTATAATCAGAGCCTTAGTGCTAAGTTATCCTCTCTACCCAGCCTTTATATACACTCGATCGATCCGGCTCAGCTTAGTGATTAGATACACTTTTACGTTTCCTATGGATTCGATACCTGGTTTACTCACGGGTGAAAGCTACTTCGACAACCGTGCGCTTGCGGACTTTCTGTTTGCCACCGCTGGTGTCAACAAGCTTTTTGGCGCCGTTGCCGGGGAACGGTAGCAGTTATCTAAGATCTAAGGTTGCCCTTTTATTTTATATTTTCTTTTCTTTTTTTATCAACCTTGAATTCCACCCAAATTCATGAGTTCTCTGCTCCAAAGGGCGAATTATTGGAGCCGCACCCCTCGTCAAATCCTATTTTAACCGATAGCTATGAACTTCGCCCTGCCTTCATAGCTATGGTCCAGGACATATCCTTCTCTGGAGGTGATGGTGAAAACCCATACCGTCACTTGCACGAATTCGAGTTGCTCTGCTCGTGTCTGGTCATATCAGGCATGACGCATGCAACGATTAGATGGAAGCTCTTCCTGTTCTCTCTCAAAGAGAGAGCAAGGAAGTGGTATGACCACACCGTTGCGCTAACGAACGGTGAATGGGAAAAGTTATGGGACAAGTTTTGTCTTGAATACTTTCCTGTTCACCGGATCTGTGCACTTCGGAAGGAGATCATTAACTTCCAGCAATGAGAGAAGGAAATGATCGCCAAAGCATGGGACCGATTTCAGGACTCATGTCTAACCGGAACAGATCTAGGCTTCCCAGACTACATGCTCATGCAGCATTTTCGGTCTGGGTTGAATAGTGAAGATGCCCGGTACATAGACATAGCAGCCGGAGGTTCATTCCTACACATAACCCCGGCCAGAGCAAAAGAAGTCCTAGCGGCCATCCGAGAGAACTCTCCTGCGGACGCGATCGAGACTGAGCAAGAAGACTCACAGATAGAACCCATAGACTTGCCCAGTCCAATTCCTGAGACCCCATCCGTTGAGGAAGAGGAAACTCAACCTCTCGGATTACCATTTGAGTTCGAGGAAGATCTTTTTGAAGACTTTCGGAATACCTTGAACTGCTCAATACAGAAGAAGCCTACGGTAGAGACCCCCTCCATCTTTATGGAGAAAGAAATTTTGAACGAAACCATGAGGGAGCTGATCGCCATCCTAAACATGGAATGGTCGAACGAATCTGAGTCTTCTTCCGAATTCATTCGGATCAACTCACCTTCACAGAACATTCGAGGTTTCATAAGCAAGGTGGCCGTAGACATTCTGTACAACCCGACCGTTGGGGCAAACATCATGTCCAGTTCTTTTGCGTACATCCTTGGACGTCGTAAAAAGATGGCCCCAACGTCAAGACTTCTTAGAACACCCTCAGGTCGTATTCTCAAGAGTCTCGGCCTAGTACGAGATTTTCTCCTCTCTCACCACGGGATTAAGATGCCTCTGGACTTTTATGTCTTTGAGACATCAGATTTTGACCTCCTTATAGGACATCCTATCGAGGGCCTGCTCCAGGATGTAACCTCGGAAGGAAACCTCCTAGCTAAGGTAGGAAGGAATCTTCTCACTATACCATTAGCTAGGGTTAAGAACTCCATAGTTGAACCTCTGACAGAACCTAACCCGGCTGAGGAAGTGAAATCCCTGCAACATAGTGACCCATTTGAGTCATTCCTCGAAGAGAATGTTCACAACTTTATAGAGGAAGAGGATGACGCTTCTGAGCCGCTTGAAACCGAGGAGCCACCTAAGACGCACGTAGAGCTAAAACCCTTGCCTGCTGGCCTTCGCTATGTCTTCTTAAATGAAGACCGGGACACCCCGTCATCATTAGTGACAAGCTATCGCAGGACGAGAGTGATAGACTCATAAAGGTGCTTGAGAAACACCACTCGGCGTTCGGGTACTCCCTCAAGGACTTGAAGGGAGTAAGCCCTGCACTCTGTACCCATCGCATTCCCATAGATCCAGCTTCTACACCTTCTAGGGAGCCTCAGCGTTGGCTAAATAATGCAATGAGGGAAGTCGTAAAGAAGGAAGTTTTGAAACTTCTACACGCCGGGATCATCTATCCCGTCCCTCATAGTGAATGGGTCAGCCCTGTCCAAGTAGTACCCAAGAAGGGAGGTATGACCGTCGTAAGTAACGAGAAAAATGAGCTGATTCCTCAGCGTACCGTTACTGGGTGGCGGATGTGCATCGACTACCGCCGACTTAACAAGGCAACAAAGAAGGATCACTTCCCGCTCCCCTTCATTGATGAGATGTTGGAGAGACTCGCGAACCACTCCTTCTTCTATTTTCTTGACGGGTAATCCGGCTATCACCAGATTCCCATCCACCCCGATGATCAAGAAAAGACCACCTTCACTTGCCCCTATGGAACGTATGCATATCGTAGGATGTCATTCGGATTATGCAATGCGCCAACATCGTTCCAAAGGTGCATGATGTCCATTTTCTCAGACATGATTGAAGAGATCATGGAAGTTTTCATGGATGATTTTTCAGTCTATGGAAAGACTTTCGACCATTGTCTGCAGAACTTAGACAAGG
>CM014277.1:81842221-81868220 GCA_004135705.1 Alloteropsis semialata
AGGGCCGAAGGTTCCTGCGTGCGAGCGTGAGGAGGAAAAGTGATGGTGGGCCTTGTGTGGGAAGGGAAAAACAGCCTGGGCTGGGCTTGGGTTTGTTGGACCGGCACTGGAAGAAAGAGAGAGAGAGACAGAGGGATAGAGGCCCATGGGGAGAAAAGGAAAACGGAAGAAGAAAGGAAAAAGGAAACGGACCGGGCTGGATTTGGTTAACGGGGTTTTAGGCCCTGGGTTGGATTTAGATTGGATTTGGATCGGTTTCTGGGTAGGGCAGGGCTAGGTTTTGAACTCTGGAAAAGAAAGAAAAGAGACAAGAAAGCTGGGTCGGGTTCTCGGACATCGGGAGAGAGAGAAACCAGAAACAAAAACGGGCCGAGCTTAGGATTGGGTTTTCCGGACTCTAGGGCTAGCACACAAAACACTCAAACAATAAAACGATGCATCGGCATGAAATGCACAAACAAGTTTCTAAACCTAGGGTTGATTTTAATTACTAAAAAGGTTTTATATTTTTCTAAATTCTGAGTATGCACACACAAGAGCTAGCAAATTAATTACTATATTAGGAAAGAAATTTTTAGGGTGTTACACCAGGGGGTCGGCCGATGTGCTTGGTCGGCCGACTGGCCCTGGTGGCCCCTCACGTTCTCGCTCGGCGACGCGGTCTCAGTCTCCGAGGAGGACCCAGAGGCGCGACGCACGGGCATCAAGCCCGTACAGAAGGCCGACGACAGGGCAATTAACCCCAAAGAAGACACCGGCGGCCGCTCCGATCAAGGGGGATGGACTCCCCAAGCTTCAACCAGGGGAGAAGTTGAAGGAGGTGGTCAGGAACAATGGGAGGACGTCGTGGCGTATCATTATACGTCCGATGTGTCCATCTACTCTCCTGCCAGTACCCCTGAGCCATGTTTCCGGATCTTCGGAGAAAGGAAACCCGGAGGTGGCTATGGTAAGGGGCTGTTCCCTCCTCTCACACCTGAGGAGAGGAAGGAGTTGGAGGAGTCGGTGGAATCTTCACCTGCCGGCAAGATCAAGAGGCATATCAAGCCTCCTCCAATTCGCAGGCCTGGGGGCCAGTATGAGAGTGATGATGAAGAAAAGGCCCCCAAGGCTCCCTCCAATGCTGAGTTGCTAGAGTTGATTAATCAACTCGGTCGCGACTATGCAAAGTTGGAGAAGAAGTTCGCTGAAGAGCGACTTGAGCGCATAAGTCTTCAAGACGACTTTGATATGCTTCGCAAATCAACAGCCGTAAAACTTAAGCGCTATGCCAAGGCTGCTGGGGATGAAAATCTCTATAATGCACCCTAGATACCCTAAGCCTTGGATTAGGATAGGCACATTAGTTTCCCTTCTATTCATTTATTTCATTTATTTCTTTTGATTATCTTGTAATGTGCCTCTGAATTGATGAATAAAATAAAATGTTTAGTGTATTAGGATTGTGTTTCCTTTTTGTTTCCACTTGTTTTGAGTGAAAGGTACAAGTGTGGGGGAAAACGCAACGGGAAACAGAGCGATCCAACGTGAAACAGAGAACATCAGAACGCAACAGAGCAGCACGAGAAAGATCTGAACCAGGGGAGTCACCCCCAGGTCGCCCGACCCCACCAGATCGGCCGACCTGGCTTGGGTCCCACCTAACCTCTGCTTCCTCCTGCACGCTGGTTTGGTCATCCTAAACTCTGTTTCAGTTGAATTTTTGCAGAACCTGATCAAGGAATTCAAAAACTTAGTAAAATCAACCCTTTGCATCTCACCATCACATGGAAGTTCTTATTAACTTACATATATTTTATTCCCTGTACCTTTTGGCTTGTGGATATCCTCATATTTATAGGAACTCATGTCATCTAGGTTATTGCATTTTGAGATATGGCTTTAATATGAAAGATACCTTTACTATTTGAGTACTTGGAATTTATGAAAAGTTTTAAAACTTTGTACCTTGCTAATGCTCCTCATGGGTTTGTGACGAGGATCCGAATTAGGGGTGCCCAATCCAACCTCTTAACCCAGGAGCTCACGATAATCCGCCCCTCAAAAAACAAAAATCAGAGACCCAAAGCAAGGCGCACACCCCGTACCCCGACTACTTGGATCGCCCGAGTGGTTCCCCGATTCGCCCGAGAGGTTCTCCGCCTCCGAGTGGCCTCCCGGTTCGCCCGAGGGGTTTTCCGCTCCCGAGTGGTCTCCGACGCCCCGGGTGAAACTACCCGGCCGCGCCCCGGCCCATCCGGCGCCGTACCCACTTGGTACCCGCTGCGTCAGAACAGGATGGGCGTCCGTCCTTCGCCACGGCAGGCACAGTAGCGCCCGTCTCGTCCGAACAGGAGCGCTACAGTCCGGAGAAGGATGCATGCGCTACACCAGGCACTCCAGTACCACTCCAGGCGCCCCCGGACGACATCTGGAACCCGAGCAGGACACCTGGAGCACCCTAGGACCTCGGGCAAGTCAACCACGACCCGGAACTACCCGGGAGCTTACCCAAGAAGGCATCGGCGTCAACCACCCGGGATGTACGATCCCGGGTCCGGCGGGGCGCCCACTCCGTCAACACCTGCTCCCCGTACGGCTCGGCAGACGACACTGGACGAAGCTCTCGGGGGCAGTAACTCCCGTTGTAATTTTCTCCTTTCTTACCCCCCGCTCCCTTCTCTCCTTGAAGCTATAAAAGGGGACGAGGGGACGTCAGCGCGGGGCAATTCGAACACCATTTTCGAACACTCGAACACAGCACACACGGCTCACTCGCTCGCCCCACGCAGGGACTTGGGACCCTCTCCCTCTCCCGACCAGTTTGTACACCCCTACTACAGACTTGGACTTGAGAACAGCGACGCTCACTGGACGTAGGGTATTACTCTCCGGAGGCCCGAACCAGTATAAACCCCCTGTCTCTCGAGTCACCGTCCGGATCCTGACACGCGATCGTAGGAAATTTACTAGTCGGCGGTAGAGAACCCCGACAGTTGGCGCGCCAGGTAGGGGCCTTTCGCGTGTCACGACGCTCCACCAGGGTCCGGATGGCCCACGGCGGCGCCTCGCTGGCGCCCGGCGACCACCTGCGATTCGGCTCCCTCGACTTCGTCATCGACAAGTCGGTGGAACCCATCGTCGGGGCGACTTTCGTGCGCCCCAAGCTTGCCCACGACGACGGCAAGATGTTCCACGACGAGGGGCCCAAGCCCTCCTACGCCACGGCGGGAGCTACCGCCTACGTCCTCGACCTACTTGGAGAGGACTTGGCGGCCGCCCTGGGGCGGAGCCCGTCCCAGGAATGCTTCCGCAACGTCACCTACATGATCACAAACCTCGCCCTCCAAGCTGGAGGGCAGGAGCAGCTCCTTTGGGACGAGTTCATCGACTGCTACAACGCCATGTACCCAGAGGGACAGCCAGGCTTGCCGAGCGACCCGGTGGCCACCCCGACACCGGCGGAAATCGATCCCCGCATTTCGCCAACCGCCAGAAGCGCGGTGAACAGCTCGCGCCCGCGGTTGACGTGGGCTCCGCCGAACTTCGACCCATACCGGGAGTGCTTCATGTGTCACACCCCCGACGGAGATGTGCACTCTGCGAGCAGCTCCACGGGGGACGGCGCCCCTGCAGCGCCACCAGCCAACGCCGCAGCGGCTCCACCTGCCCAGGGACCGGCAGCTCCTCCTGGCAATGCTCCTGCGGCGCCACCACCCAACGCTCCGGCGGACGATGCTCGGCGGGTCAGGCTGCAGGAGCTGGATGAGGCGCGGCGTCAGATCGAGGCAGAACGACAGCAGCTCAACCGTGAGCTTGGGAGAAACGCGGATGGAGGAGCCGCCCGCGCACGAGCCCGGGACGTACAACAGCGCATCGTCAACGATGGTGCCAACGCCAACGACGCGCAGGTCTTCAACCGGGCATCCCAGAACCTTGCTGCGGCTGCTGTCCTGCTCCGCGAGCATCCCGAACCAGCGGCACCCGAAGATAGGAGGTTCCATCAGCAGCTCCGAGCGCTCTTGGAAACCGCGGCGGTCCAGCAGGCGGAAAGCTCTGCCTCACGCCAGCGAGCTCCTCGAGAACCCGAGCATGAGCATTCCGTGCACCATCGTGCGGCCCCGGCTGACGAAGGTGCCAGGCAACGGGACGAGCACCATCGGCGTCGCCCGCGCCGAGCCTACAACAAGCGGCGTGGGGGCAACACTTTGTCAGCATCACTCTGCAAAAAGAAGAGCCAATCGATACACGATACTTACTGCCCATCCGCGCCTTAAGATCATGGCTAAGCTGCACCAGTTCTTGGTTGACAGCAATAGCCCTGGCCCTCTCCCGTTTCCCGGCTTTGAGCTGGGCCGCCAAGTCCACTCTCACCCTCCGCAGGGCTGCATCAACACTCAAGCTTAAGCATACTCGCCCCCACGCAAGGAGAACAGAAAGGAACCACTCGATAACTGATAAGAGGAATGACTTACCAAGGATCTCCTCCTCCCGCTTCGCGGCGATCTCCTTGAAGCGGGCCCCCTCTTCCTCTGCGGCCGCCAGGTTGCCGGCATGCTCGACCAGCTGGTTGGTGACCGTCTTGAGGTCGAGGTTGCGGCGCTGGACATCTATTTGGAGGTCCGCCACTTTCGCCCTCAGATCCTCGACCTCCTGCAGGGCGGCGGCCTTCTCCCGATCGGAGGCGTCGGCGGCCACCAACGCCTCCCTCACGGTCCTCTCAGCCTCGTTCACCTTGGCCTCGAGGGCGGCCTTCTCCTCCTCGGCGTCGGTGATCGCCTCCTCCTTGGCCTGCCGGGCCTCGGCCAGCTGAGCCTCGAGCTGTTCCTTCTCGGCTTTCAGCTGCTCCTTCTCGGCCTGGAGCTGCTGTACAGCGTGCCAAAGCCCGGACTCCCGACGGAGGAATGCCGACTTCTCGGCACTGCGCTTTACAATCTCCTGAACAAAAACGAAAAGAAGAGTGGTAAGGCATGCCCAAAACGGCGTCAGATCAGAAGAACGAAATCCAGAGACTCACCCGGGAAGGATCGATGATCAGCTTATTGAAGACCTCCTTCATCTCCTCGAGGCCGTCACGGAGACGCTGGCACTGGTCCCTCTCCGCCGCATCGTCCAGCTCGAAGACGGGACCCGCCGCCGGGTTCTGGCGGTCGTACCACAAGTACCGACCCTCGCACGGAAGGTTCGGGTCGTCCTCGACGGGTACAAGGGCAGCAATTCGACGGTCCACCGCCCTCATTCCCGGCGTCTCCCGGAGATAACGCGGGCCCTCGCATATAGGGCGAAAGGAATGTCGCGGGCCCACGACCTGCCGCGAGCTACCCTCCGGCGAGTCCTCGGCCTCGACGATCTCCGGGGAAGCCGCCCCGGAGGACTCGGGGGCTGCGGCGGCCGCCGGGATGGTGGCGTCTGGACGAGCGCCCGAGGTCCCCGCCCCCGCTTCATGAGGGCCAGCCGCAGCCCTTGGCGAGGCAGCAACATCGCGGCCATCGTCCTCGGCCGCGTCTCCGTGGCCATCTTCTCCGGCGACTTCCCCCACGACGGGGTGAGTCGGCTCCTCCTGAGGAGCAGGCGGGACCACCTCCGCCAACGCCTCGGCCAGCTCCGCTTGGAGCGCCACCACGACCGCCTCCGGGGGAACGGCCTGTGTAAAGGCTAGGCCCGTCGGGAGTGTGTCTCCCGGGCTGTCACCGTCCCCCTCCGGCACCCGTTCCTCCACGGAGGGCGCCATCCTCCGAGTCCCCTCCTCGGCTGGCTCCGTCGGGGGCACCGGCGCCCTCTCTTCGGCCCGCTCCACCAAAGGCACCGGTGGAGTCGCCTCAGCCCGCTCCACCACGGGGTCTACCGCCGCCTTCCCGGCCGGCTCCGCCACGGGCTCCTCCGTCGCACCCCTGGCTTGCTCCGCCACAGGCCCGGGCTGCTGCGCCTCCAGGCGCAGCGTCTTCCTCGGCGCCACCATAAGCGGAGTATCGACCCGGCTGGTTCATTACATGTCAGCAAAGCCCGACCGGGAAAAACAGTAACTACAGGAAAAATCGAAACTACTCGAGAAAGTCAGGCCATCACTCACCTCGACGCGACATACCGAATCCGCTTAGACCCCGTCGGCGCTTGGGCCTTCGGGGATGCGGGCCTCTTGGACCCCGCGAGCGTCGTCGGAGGAGGGGCCGCGTGCGGGATTGCGGCGTCCCTGCCCGACGGGGGCGCCGCCCGACTTGATGAGCCTCCTCCCTCCACCGGAATCGGGTCCGGCCGCCTTGTTGTGACCTTCACCGGGGCGGGAGGGGCTTGCGTCTCCACCGCGGGCGTGCGGGGCGCGTCCCGCCCTTCGCTCCGCGCCCGCGTTGTTGGAGGGGCCGACGGCGGCCGCCTGTCGTCCCGCGGCACGGGCCTCTGGGGGGAGCGCGACGCCCCCGAGGACGAGCCCCCTCGGTGGGCGCGCTCCGATAAGTCCCGGCTCCGGCTCCTCTCCCGACGAGGGGAGATCGGCTCCCGCCGGGAAGCCTTCCCCTTCTCGGGCTCATGACGGGAGGGCGGAGGCGTGCGGCTGCGCCTCTCGCGCCGGTGCTCCTCGGAGGACCGCCGATGCCGGTCCGACCGAGAGCCCTCGCCTCTGCCCGAGTCCGGCGGTCGCGGCGGCGCTCCTCTCCCGCCTCTCCCCGAATGCGGTGCCGAGGACGAGGCACCGGCGGACGACACCACGACCGACTTCAGCTTCTGAGGAGGCGAGTCGTCGTCGCTCCCCTCGTCATCTTCGCTCTCCGTGACGACCTCCACGAACTCCTCGGGGTCCTCGTCCTCGGAGACGTCATCCTCCCCCTTCCTCCTCCTCCTGGATCGCTCGGCGTTCCGCTCACGCTTGGCGATCTCCTGCTTCTTCCACACGTCCCGGCGATCCTTCTTCGCCTTGGCGTGCGCGGCCGCGGCCCGGTTCCTCGCCTTGTCCTCGGGGAGCGGCGGCCGGGAAAGGGTGCAGGTGAGGCCCTCCATCTGAAAAATCGCAGGATTCAGCCAACGGAAAATCACTCGGGATTGAAGAGGTACACGGAGACTTACCAGATCCTCGGTGCGCTCGCTCGGAAGCATCGGGAGGAGGCCCGGCGGAGGATATGCTCCGTGGCCCCTCCCCATCGCCGCCGTCACTCGGCGGTTCACCTCGTCCCCCGATGGCAGGGGGATCATCGTCACAGTCCCCTCGAAGGGGGCATTCTCCCGGACCATCTCCCAGATCCGGAGGGGGCGCCGTCTCAGCGGCACGATACCCCTCGAGAGGTATCCGCCGAGGACTTCCGCCGTGGTCACCCCCGCGTCGCGGAGCCGAGAGAGGGCCTCCCAGATGGCCCCGAGGACTTTGTCCTGCTTCTCCTTCTCGGGCCCGTACGCCCACGCCGCGGGCAGCTCCCCGAAGGTCTTCCCGGTGTACGCCGGGAGGGGATTGCGGCCGTCGTTCTTCAAGTAGAACCACATCGGGTGCCAGCCCTTGTTCGAACTGGTCAAGGTCCCCGAGATGTAGGCCTTCATCCGTCCCTGCTTGCCCTTCAGCACCGCGCAACCTATCGTCGCGGGAGCTCCGCCCTCCACGGTCTGCAGAGAAAACTTGAAGAAGTACCTGAAGAGGTCCCAATGGGCCCCTATCCCCAGGTACCCCTCGCAGAGGGCCTCGAACACCGCCATCTGCTGGACTCCGTTCGGGGTGAGGTGATGGAGCTCCAGTCCGTACTCGTTGAGTACGGCGCGAATGAATCTTCCGGCAGGGACGGAGAACCCGCGCTCGTGGAAAGCGACGAAAGAAACGACGTACCCCTCCGGCGGCTGGGGGTAGTCCTCGGCGCCGGGCACCTTCCACTCCGTGGCCTTCGTCAGCGGCGGGAGCAGGCCTTCCGCCGCGAGGCTCTCCAACACCCGGCGTGTGACGCGGGAGCGCTCCCAGGTCGACATCCTGCAGCAGGCCGAAGAAGAAGCGCCGGCGAGATGGGTCGCTCGGTTGCTTGCTCTCCGCAGCGGCGATGCGACGGCCGCGGGGAACGCGAGAGGACGAGCGGCGGCGACGAAGAAGACGAAGCGCGCGTTGGAGTTGGAAAGCTCTGGCAGGGGCGAAACCCCAGGCCGCCGCCGCACGCGGCTATAAATAGGGACGGGACGGAACGACCGCGGCCTTAATTGCGCGGGCCCACCACTGGCGCCGCGGCGACGTGCGCACGTCGCTTCGTCTGGTTTCCTCAAAAGGCGCGCCCACCTTTCCACGCGGTGGGGAGCGGGCCGATACTTCCGCGCCCGGCCCGTCAAACTACTGAACAGTTACCCGGTCCACCAGCGGAGCGTCCTCGACAAGTTTTCCGGCCCCGACAAGCTCTTCATCCCCGACAAGCCTTCCGATCCCGACTGCAATCAAAGCAAACCACCCGGACATAAAGCCTCAACAAGAGCACCAGCTCTTCTCAAGGCTCGGGGGCTACACCCGGCGGGTGCGCTCGCGCGCCCCCACCGGAAAGATTGCAGTATACCATATCCACGCCATCACTCAGCCTGGGCGCGAGCTTTCATCTCCCCCCAGGCTCGGGGGCTACTGACGAGGATCCGAATTAGGGGTGCCCAATCCAACCTCTTAACCCAGGAGCTCACGATAATCCGCCCCTCAAAAAACAAAAATCAGAGACCCAAAGCAAGGCGCACACCCCGTACCCCGACTACTTGGATCGCCCGAGTGGTTCCCCGATTCGCCCGAGAGGTTCTCCGCCTCCGAGTGGCCTCCCGGTTCGCCCGAGAGGTTTTCCGCTCCCGAGTGGTCTCCGACGCCCCGGGTGAAACTACCCGGCCGCGCCCCGGCCCATCCGGCGCCGTACCCACTTGGTACCCGCTGCGTCAGAACAGGATGGGCGTCCGTCCTTCGCCACGGCAGCCACAGTAGCGCCCGTCTCGTCCGAACAGGAGCGCTACAGTCCGGAGAAGGATGCATGCGCTACACCAGGCACTCCAGTACCACTCCAGGCGCCCCCGGACGACATCTGGAACCCGAGCAGGACACCTGGAGCACCCTAGGACCTCGGGCAAGTCAACCACGACCCGGAACTACCCGGGAGCTTACCCGAGAAGGCATCGGCGTCAACCACCCGGGATGTACGATCCCGGGTCCGGCGGGGCGCCCACTCCGTCAACACCTGCTCCCCGTACGGCTCGGCAGACGACACTGGACGAAGCTCTCGGGGGCAGTAACTCCCGTTGTAATTTTCTCCTTTCTTACCCCCCGCTCCCTTCTCTCCTTGAAGCTATAAAAGGGGACGAGGGGACGTCAGCGCGGGGCAATTCGAACACCATTTTCGAACACTCGAACACAGCACACACGGCTCACTCGCTCGCCCCACGCAGGGACTTGGGACCCTCTCCCTCTCCCGACCAGTTTGTACACCCCTACTACAGACTTGGACTTGAGAACAGCGACGCTCACTGGACGTAGGGTATTACTCTCCGGAGGCCCGAACCAGTATAAACCCCCTGTCTCTCGAGTCACCGTCCGGATCCTGACACGCGATCGTAGGAAATTTACTAGTCGGCGGTAGAGAACCCCGACAGTTTGAGAGACAAACACTTACAAATATGATCAAACTTTACCTTTGAGCTTTGAGTTGTTTCAAGTCTTGTGACCCGTATTAGAGATATTTCATGTTTTTAAAGTCAAGATCACGTACACTCCACCATAAAAGCTAAATCCTTACACTGAGGATGAAGCAAAACATGCCTTTGTCTCATGTTCATGAAATAAATACTCCTGAAAAAATGACCCTTCTTCCCAAAATTAAGATGGAAAGAAGATATGGGCTAAATGCATAGAAAAAAAATATAAAGAGAAGAAAAAGACTCATACTAAAAGAGCATTGAGTAGATCAAAAAAAAAAGGAGAAGAAGTGCATTAGCCCATATCCAAAAGAAAAGAAAAGGGGAAGAAAGGTCAAGACAAAGGAGTATCATTACATGTCCACCTCATATCACACACTTGCACATCTTGACTTGATTACATGACTTGTCTCTGATTTGGATCCAATCCTTGGAATGACAAAATAAGTGAGAAAAGGTATGTATCTTAAGAGCTCCATACAAAAAGTTCTATTTTGGAGAGTATGAGTGTTGTCTAACCACCATAATCCAGAGAGGAACTCTTTGAGGAGCAAGGCATAGGTTTTCTTTGCAAAATTTCAAAACCCCAAGTACTTGAGAGTGAAGTGTATCATGTCATAGAAAAGGCTGTTCCTTCCTGCAATAACTCAAGAAGACATGATAGCCACTCATATACTTCCACTAAGCCTGAATGTTTGGGAATAACCTATATGTTTGTTAATGATCTCCATGATGAAGCTTAGACTTTACTCGAGGGCGAGTAAAGGATAAGTGTGGGGGAGCTTGTTGGCGATTCTTAATGATAACTTATTACTGCCAACAAAGATATAAAATGTGATAAAACAAATAGACATAGGGTTGATTACTAATGAATTCCATGAGTTTTGGTGCATATGTGCTTATAGGAATAACGTGGCAAAAGAAGAGCTAAAGTGGGCCCAGGGCCAGGTCACCCGACCCACCTTGGTTGGCCGACCTGGGTCCAGGCCCAGTGAGGTCCAGTCTTAGCCCAACAGCAAAAGCACACTTGGAAGTGATCAAGCACGTTGAGATCAAGTCGGTGGAAATAAAGAGATGGGATTGGGCCACGTGGCAATCACATGGATTCATAGGCCCACATCCCCAATGAAACTGACACATCTTCGCTATTACCCACCGTAAACCGACCAAAGGACCCACTGGCGAGTGACACTGACAAAGTGGGGCCGAGGGGCCACAGCCCTGGGTCGGCCGACCTACCCAGGTCGGCCGACCTAGCCGCGCGGCCGAATCGCCACCGCCTTCACCAGCAACTGTAAACCGTCACCAGGAGTTCATCTGTGCCGTGGATCATCAAAGACGGTGAATCTGACGGTTGGCCGATCCCTCCTAGTCGGCCGATCTGGGCCCATCTCCGGACCGCCTCAACCGCTGCAAACCGACTCCAAACCGCCTCTCCAAGCTATAAATGGCTGGACTCGGGGCAGGGCTAATCATCATCGAGCAGAAGTGAAGATCCAAGGCGAAGCCCTCCTCATATCTAGAGTAGAAATAGGGAGAGAGTGAGGGAGAGTCTGGAGGAGTCCTGTCCTGTCGGCGACCCTCCACCTGTACCTCGACGGATGCGAGCTACTCAGTAAGTATCCGGGATTCAACTAGTAATTAAGTCTGAGTTATAGATAAGTTAAGTCTCTATTGTGCTTGTGGATTCGTTGCTTTATTTATAAAGTATTCTAATCTTTGATCAAGGTTAGGATAGCTGATATTATCTTAGGCGTGGTGCTTAGGTGTATATCTGCCCTCGTTTGCCTCGTAGCCCCACGGATTAGTAGAGGTAGGCGGCAAGTGGTGACAGCCCTGTCCGTCCTTTGTAATCCTCCACGTACGGGTACGGCGTAGAGCTGTTGGCCGGCAATTTCCTAGAGGCCTAGGATACCCCAGTGCCTAAAGCAAGCATAGGAGAATTCTCTTAACTATAATCAGAGCCTTAGTGCTAAGTTATCCTCTCTACCCAGCCTTTATATACACTCGATCGATCCGGCTCAGCTTTATTGATTAGATACACTTTTACGTTCCCTGTGGATTCGATACCTGGTTTACTCACGGGTGAAAGCTACTTTGACAGCAGTGCGCTTGCGGACTTTCTGTTTGCCACCGCTGGTGTCAACATCGGCATCGATTGATAATCGAGGTTAAGATAATGAAAGTGATTTACTTGATTCGATCGGAGGATGATCATGCTTCCTTGGCCAAAAGAATGAATCCTAAGGATTATAGAATGAGGGCCAATGTCTAGGCTTAATCCTTGATGCGTGAACACTTTGGATAGAGTCTTGACATGGAAACATGATATACCTACTGTTGGCGGTCGTTAATGGTACACTTTTAGTGCTCTTTTGGCTATGTTTTTGAACCTAATCATATACTAACCCACCACTTGGCACTTGAAATAACCCCATTTTTGTATATGTCTTGTATTTTGGAGTGTATTGTGTTTTGACAGGAAATATGACATATTTGGAGGGGTTTTGACGTGGGCCTTGAATTGTACATGGAAGGCTTAAGGAGGAGGGCCAGCACGCAAAAGATGGAGGCGAGCCAGGCCGGTAAAGGTCCAGGCCGGCCGGCACTGGGCCCTCTAGGCCGGCCGGCCCAGCCCAATCCTGGGCCCGCTCACGCTTCCCTTTCTTCAGCACAAGGCAGAGGGCAACCCTAGCCCGTTTCTCCACCGCCATTCGCCAGAGATGCCTACATATACCTTAGAAGTCGATCACACCAAGGGGAGAGCAATTGGAGCCATTTCGTAGTCGCCACCAAAGACAACCACAAGAGAAAAGTGACGCCGAAAACCCTAGCCGTCTTCCCGGCACCGCCGCAAGTTGAAGGACAGTGAGGAGTTCGATCTAAGCCGGAGGCTTCCACACCATGATTCGTGACGCTATGCATAGCTTCATGGGGTAAAGACCTCGTTTGTCTATGGGGTTGTAATGGAGATTTCGTTTTGTAATCGCCGAATCCTTTTGTGAGATTAATCTACCATGTTCTTAGTTGATGATGCTTTACATCTTAATAACTGGCCGGCATTGTTATGGATACGCCTCGCTCGTTGCCTCACATGCTTAGATTACATCAACGCCTCATGTCCCTTTTGGTTCAATAGTTGATTACCCTCGTGTAGTGACAGTATGCGGGAGGGAAAGTGTTGAGCTTGGGTCACACCTTTACCATTGGTAGATTAGATTGGTTCTTTCTCACTTGGTGATTGCATCTCGAAGTGATCCTAGACCCTATGGGCAAATGTTCTCCATATCTTGTGCACATCTATCATCGCTCTCTTGCTCTAGACATGGTTAGATTTTCTTTGCTATCATACACCATCATTCGATTAAAGAACTTTCTACCAACATTATTAGTGCTTAGTTAAGCATAGCGACTCCCTTGTTCCATGGATTGATAAACCTTGGGAGAGTACTCTAAGGGAAAAGCTACACGATCCGTGCGCTTGTGGTTCACTCAAAATTGACACGTCTAACGGCCGTCAACAAGCGTTTCTGGCGCCGTTGCCGTGAACAAGCTAGTTTGCTACGTTTAACTTTGTATTAATTTTTTTGGTTACTAACACCTAACCTTTTCTCTAGAAAATTTTGTTTTTGTTTTTGTTTTCTTTGTTGTCTAGATGGCTCTTGTTATCCAACCTGTGGAGGAAGAAAAATCACTAAGAGATTATGCAAGCCCCCAGCTGGAGGACTTCGACATGCAAAAATCAGATTCTACACTCGAAGCCGCCGAGTATGAAATCAAGCCTCAAATCATCAAAATGGCAGCAGCAAATCCATTTAGAGGGGTGGAGACGGACAACCCATATAGACACATCAAGTGGTTCATGATGCTATGCAACTCGGTACAACAAGATGGAGTTCCACTAGCTTTGTTTAGATGGAATCTTTTCCCATACTCACTCATGGATGAAGCAAAAAGATGGTATGCGCTTGACTCTTTTGAGGTAAAAGGAAATTGGGATGAGTTAATGAGAAAATTCTGCGGAAAGTTCTTTCCAATAAGCAAAATCCAAGACATTCGAAGACAAGTGATCAATTTTGCTCAAGGCGAAGATGAAGGGATAGATCAAGTGTGGGATAGATTCAACAGATTAATTGAACAAGGATCGAAGCTAGGATTCTCCGATGATGTACTCTTGCATACTTTCTATTTTTCCCTAACCCCTGAATGCATGCAATTTGTTCAGATGTGTGCAGAAGGAGATCTCATGGAGAAAACACTCACAGAAGCCGCCCAACTTTTACAAAAGATAAAGCAAGGGGGCGGCCATGCAAAGAGATTGGGAAAAACGACATTCGGGAAGGATTGAGCAAGAATCTCAAGTGAGAGTGCTTGCTGGAATTTTCAGAAAACAAGCCCCGAAAGCCAAGGAAGAACACCCCGAACATGGAAAAGCCGTGGAAAAGACCCACGAGGAAAGAGGACCGGTTCAAGGCACTAAAAAGAGTGAACCGGAGATGCAAAATCTTTGAGAGAGTTTGAAGACATGGATTGGATTCCCATAGACTTTGGAGGAATATTCGACAAGGGAAGGCCCTACCCAAGCTAAGGTGGCTTGATCAAAGCCATCGAATCGGATTTCCCACCAGATAAGCACACGGGCTACATATTGGACCAAGAATCGGCCGGAGACATCATTGGAAAGCTTTTCGATGATGAAGAAGAAATTGATGAAGATCACGTGGCCGAAGTGAAAAGAGTTATGGGAGTGAAACTTGAATCATCGCCTTTTGCGCACCTAGCCAAGGTATATGCAATAGGAGGCAACCATGATGAAGGTACGTTGCTTCCCACATCTCACATAAGTTGCATGATAAATAGAGACAAAATTTGCAAGGCCTTGTGTGATATCGGAGCCCATGTTAGTGTTATAACTTCAAAAGTTTATGATGGGATCTATTGTAAAACTTTGAAACTTGCTCCTACTCCTACCAAATTAATCATGGGGGATGGTAGAATGATCAAACCTTTGGGGGTGCTTATAGATCTTGAAGTCGCAATTTCGGGAAAAACCATTCCTACCGACTTTTTCGTAATTGATGCTTACCATGATGAACATGATGATGTAATTCTAGGTAGGCCTTTTCTTAAGTTGGTAAATGCCGTTATTGATGCCAGAAGTGGTAGAGTTACCATAGAGCTTGATGGGATTAAACACACTTATGATTTCCAACATGCTTCGCAAATTTCTTTACCTCTACCTCTCGATAACGGAGAGGTAGAGAGCCTTCATTTTGTTGACACTTTCATGGATCCTCTTCTACGAGCATTGGAGAATAAAGATGTTAATGATGATCAAGATGAGGATTTATTAAAAGCAACCGAAGGATTGAAGGCACAATACGGAAGCTTGGAAGAGGAAAAGTTTGAGGATATTGGAGATTTGCATCAAGAAGAACCCGAGGGACCCGATGTTGACTTGAAGCTATTACCCAAAGGGCTGAAATATGAATTTTTGGGGGAAAACAAGACGTACCCGGTTATCGTGAGCGACGAGCTAAGTCCGGAAGAGACGACGAAGTTGCTAAATTTATTGAAGAAGCACAAAAAGGTGATCGGGTACACGATAAATGACTTGAAGGGTATAAGTCCGGCCCTTTGCACTCATCGCATACAACTTGAAAACCAACACAAGCCGGTCGTGGAACATCAAAGAAGGTTGAGTCATGTTATGTGATATGTACTGAAGAAGAAAGTTATCAAATTGTTGAATGCCGGAATAATATACCCCGTGCCACACAGCGAATGGGTGAGCCCCGAACATTGCATGCCTAAGAAAGAAGGATTAACAGTTGTGAAGAATGAGAAGGATCAATTGATACCGCAAAGGACCATTACGGGATGGAGAATGTGCATCGATTATAGGAAATTGAATAAGGCAACAAGGAAGGATCATTTTCCACTACCATTCATCGACGAGATGCTTGAAAGGTTGGCTAAACACTCGCACTTTTGCTACCTTGATGGATACTCGGGATTCTTCCAAATGCCTATTCATCCGGATGATCAACACAAGACTACATTTACTTGCCCGTATGGTACCTTCGTGTATAGAAGAATGTCGTTTGGATTGTGTAATGCACCGGCCTCTTTTCAAAGGTGCATGATGGCTATATTCTCGGACTTTATTGAAGAAATTATGGAGGTATTCATGGATGACTTCTCGGTCTATGGGACTAGTTTTGATAATTGTTTGTCAAACTTGGATAAAGTTCTCAAAAGATGCAGAGAAGTAGATCTTGTGCTTAATTGGGAGAAGTGTCACTTCATGGTGAGGCAAGGAATAGTCCTAGGACATGTCATCTCCGAGAGAGGGATAGAGGTGGATAAAGTAAAAATCGAGACCGTTGAAAAATTGCCACCACCTATGGATATTAAATCTTTGAGGAGTTTTCTCGGACATGCCGGATTCTATAGAAGATTCATAAAGGATTTCTCAAAGATCACCAAGCCGTTGACACAACTTCTCCAAAAGGATGTGGAGTTTGATTTTAATGAAGATTGTGTGCATGCTTTTCGAACACTAAAGCAATCTCTCATAAGCGCTCCTATCATTCAACCTCCGGATTGGAATCAACCATTCGAGATTATGTGCGATGCGAGCGACTACGCCGTTGGGGCTGTTCTTGGACAAAGAAAAGAAGGGAAGGTGCATGCAATTTATTACGCAAGTAAGACCCTTAATGAAGCTCAAGTAAATTATGCAACCACCGAGAAGGAATTGCTTGCCATAGTATTCGCCTTTGAAAAATTCAGATCCTATATTGTGAACTCAAAGGTGATCATGTACACTGACCATGCGGTGATCAAGTACCTTTTGTCCAAGAAATATGCTAAGCCATGTTTGATCCGTTGGATATTGTTGTTACAAGAATTTGATGTGGAGATTAGAGACAAGAAAGGATCAGAAAACATGGTAGCCGATCAATTATCAAGGATGCATCACGGAGACGATGGGCTAGAACCGATTGAGGATAGGATGAGAGATGATCATCTTTATAGAATACTTGATAAGGATGGTTGGATGAATGACATCATAAGGGTGATAAGAGGCATGCCCTTAGACCATTTGAGTGCAAACGCAAAAAGAAGGGTGATCTCCGAGAAGAAGAAATACTATTGGGATGCACCATATTTGTATAGACATGGAGAAGACGGAGTTCTAAGGAGATGTATACCAAGAGAAGAACAGGAAGAAATCTTAAGGAAGTGTCACTCATTGGCATATGGAGGACACTATGGGCTCTTTAGAACTCATGCTAAGGTATGGTCATGCGGATTTTATTGGCTGGAGATGCACAAAGATGCGAAAAGATTTGTTGCAACATGTTCGGAGTGCCAAAGGATGGGAAACATATCTCAAAGGAATGCCATGCCGCTAAATTATAATCTTCAAATTGATTTATTCGATGTTTGGGGAATTGACTTCATGGGACCATTCTTGAATTCACATAGGTACGAGCACATATTGGTGATGGTAGACTAAGTATCGAAGTGGGTTGAAGCAATGCCATGCTGTAAGGCATCAACTGAAGAATCTACGCATATGATCAAGTCGGTAATTTTCCCTCAGTTTGGAGTTCCAAGAATTTTGATAAGTGATGGAGGATCGCACTTCATGGGTGTTGACACCAGATTTTCGCACCTGACATACGGATCAGATGGTGACATGAGACTGTGCGGTGGACCCATTGACTGGTCAAAGCCGAAGGTGACAGAGAAGGAAGCCGATGCTGAAGAGGAGTCCGATGAGCGGGAGTCCGATCCGATGACGAATACAAGAAGAAAAGGCGAGTCGGCTAAGAAGGAAACGTATCAAATCTGGGGACTATTTCCTTTTCAGAAGGCGTATGAGAGTCCCGTTGTATCTTAAGCTTAGTTTATTTTGTTTGCTAGTTAGTCTGGTCCGATCAGGACTCTCCATGACCAGGGTATAAATATGAACCCTCGTCCATTGTAAAAACTATTCTCACAATCAATACAACCCGGCTTCACGCCAAAACCTTAGTAGTAGTTACCGACGAAGCTCATTGGTGGACGGGCTGCATCAGTTCTGATCTCCGGCTTACCAGTAAGTTAGTCAATTTATCGAACTAGTATAGGCTTTGAATTGAGGCGCATCGCCCTTTCTCGTTTATACTGTTCAACCGATTTATCTCTGGATAATCAAGATTGATATAGATTCCCTACGTCGGAGCTACATCAATATTGATTATTCAACAGATTATCATTTATCGGACTACACTTTAAGCCTAGATTCCCTACGTTGGAGCTAGGTATCAAGATTAGTCTAGATTCCCTACGTCGGAGCTAGAATAATCTTAGTTATTAAAGGTAGTCTTTGCGGTTTGTTGGAGCTGCTAGATTGGTTTAGATCTACGCCATGTGAATCAATTCTACTTCTTCGACGGCTTTGAGCATTGGTCTTGGCCCGATTTAAGCAATATTTATCTTACAGCATCGTTCTAGGTCCGATCTTGCTTTGCGGTTTAATCTGGTTGTTCTCTGAGTATTGTACTGGTGTAGATTCCCTACGTCGGAGCTGGGTCTTTACAATGCGCTTAGATTAATCTTTGATTGTCATGCTTGGTCTAGATTCCCTACGTCGGAGCTAGATTCATCTTGATTAATCAAAGGAAGCTTTGACTATGCCTTATTGCTATTTGAATGTTAAGTATGGTGTAGATTCCCTACGTCGGAGCTGGATCCTGCTTAATTATTTGGTAGCATATCTTAGAATCAGAACGAATCTGTTAATGTTTTTCTTGCTTATTTTGCTTAATCTGATCAACACCTGTGCGAGCATCTTGTTTAATTGACAGGTTGATGAGTCGAGTCTGATTATCTAGCTATCTGATCTGATCATAGTTGGAGAAATCTAGATTCCCTACGTCGGAGCTAGATTTCTCTGCAAAGGCTATAGTCCGATCGGTTGGTTAGATGGTCCGATAAGATGAGTCAAACTGGCAATTAAGCAAGGTGGACAATGTATCGGCTTACACTTTGCTTATTTAATATCTTGTTTAAAGACACAGCTGACTCATTACTCTACATATTGGCCTTGTTTTATGCTTTATTTTATTATTCAAAGGCTAGTCTGTTATATCAATCAAGGTCCGATCCTGATTGGTCCGATTCTGAAGTCCGATCTAATGTCTGATTGAGGTCCGATTGCTCGGTCCGATTGACGTCATCGGTGAGGTCCGATTTTGAGGTCCGATCGGCATCGGCCGATACGTGTCTGATTGGGTCTTGGCTAAAATTCGACGTTACTTCATCGTCTGAAATAGAGCCGGCACAATCATAAAGCAATTTAACTGTTTTATTCCCTTGTCAATTTCAGGTCAAATTGACTGGCACGCTGCGAACCTGAACTGGAGTGTAGACTGGCACTGGAGCGAAGCAGACTCTCCCCGGTCATCGTGTGCTGCACGCGGGAGATACGACCACCGATTTTCCGCGTCAACACATTTTTGGCACGCCTGGTGGGACACGAGAAACAAATCCAAGATGTCGTCGTCTGAAGCTGAACAAGAAGCTGCAGCGAGACTTGCTGCTGAGAAAGAAGCTGCTGAGAAGGCCAAGAACGACAAGAACAAGGCGCCTGAGGCAACTATTCCAATTACCAAGGCCGATCTGTCCAAATCTCAATTGGAGGCAGTTCAGGCCCAGATTGATGCGTTTGAGAAGCTCTGTCTTGGCCAGTTTGGGCGTAATCGTTCAGACCCCATACTCAAAGCTCCTCTCCCAGATCCAGAGGTGATCAAGAAGACGACTGAAGCTCGGGAGCACCAGATCAACATGACAGAGATGATTCATCAAGCCGTTCATCATGCATTGATCAACCAATCAGGCACTTTGGTGAATTCTCTGGACAATCTCATCAGGAAGGCGGTGGACGATGCTGTTTGCTTGAAAGGTCCAGTATACATAGCAGATTCTCCAGGAGCATCAGGGTCAGGAAGAGGCAAAGAAACTGCGATAATGCAGTGACCGTTGCTCCACAGATGCCGATTGCTCCACCACCTCCTGTTGAACTGGCCAACGGTTTCCTGTTGATGGCCGATGGAACTATTCTCGGCCCGCATGGTGAAAAATATGCCAGGACTTTGAACGAAGGAGAGAAACAACCTGCAGCTGCAAGACTGCGTGCAGAGGTCCCTGCACATCAGCGTATGGTTGGAGATTATAATAACTATGTGATGGACATAGCTGATGGAATGCCACATGGAAATCAACAGTCCGATTGGTCACAGAAAATAGCCGAGGTGATTCAGAACCAGTTCGGTTTGAAGCCTAAAGATGAAGCGAGGTTGTATCGGCACCCGTACCCATCTTACTTTGATGCAGTGCCACTTCCTCCACGTTACAGAGTGCCGGATTTCTCCAAGTTTTCCGGGCAAGATGATATAACCACCATCGAGCATGTGAGCCGATTCTTGGCTCAGTGTGGTGAGGCTGCTTCTGAGGAGGGACTCAGGCTCAGATTTTTCCCTCTGTCACTGTCAGGGCCGGCGTTTACCTGGTTTACGTCGTTGCCAGCAGGATCAGTCACAGGATGGTCCGATATGGAGAAGCAGTTCCACAAATACTTCTTTTCTGGTCTCAATGAGATGAAGATCTCTGATTTGATTGCTATCAGGCAGAGGAATGATGAGACCGTCAAGGAATACATTCAACGATTCCGTGACACTAGGAATCGATGCTATAGCTTGAAGTTGTCCGACATGCAGTTGGCCGAGCTTGCATTCCAGGGTTTGCTCGCGCCAATCAAAGAAAAGTTTTCTGCTCAGGAGTTCGAGACGTTGGGGAAACTGGTTCAGAAGGTGTCAGCTCACGAGGTCCGATATCAGGAGATGAAGCGGATGAAGTTTTCCAAACAAGTGTCTTATCTCTCTGAGTCTGAAGAGGAGGCTGACATCAATATAGCTGAATGGACCAAATCCAAGAAGCCAGTATCGCTCCCATGGATTAAGCAGAATCCTGAAAAGTTTGGTTTCGATATAACAAAGGCCGACAAGATTTTTGACTTGCTGCTCAGTGAGAAGCTCATCCAGCTTTCTCCAAATCATTCTATTCCGTCGGCCGATGAGTTGAAAAAGCGTAAATACTGCAAATGGCACAACTCAACTTCCCACGAGACCAATGAATGCAAGGTGTTTAGGAGGGAGATCCAATTGGCCATTGAGTCTGGCAAGATTAAATTTGAAGACAATAAGAAGGCCATGAAGATCGACGGTCATCCTTTTCCAAACAACTTTGCTGATTTCTCCTTTTCTGTTAACATGGTTGATGCTAGTGAAAAGGGGAAGTTCAAGGTGCTTACATCGGATCATGCCAAGAGTTCTGGTGCCGTTGATCCTGTAGTACAGGTCACTGTTGAAGAGCTACGCAGGAATCATCAGGCATTCGGGCGTGAATCTAGCGCTCCTGGTGGATATCGGCCACGTGTGACTTCCCAAATGCTGATCAACAAGTACAAGAGGCAGCAAGCAGCAGCCCGAGCGTGGGAAGAGCGCGAAGAACGACGACGTCGGAGGCGTGAGTATCAGGAGAGGCGGCTCGATGAAGAGTACGATCAGCGCCGACGTGATGATAGGTCCGATGGCCGACGCCGATTTGATGACAGGTCCGATGGCCGACGCTGGTATGATGACAGGTCCGATGGCAGGCGCTGGACTGATGATAGAGTTGACGATCGCCGTCATTATGGATATAGGTCCGACTGGTATGCAGATAGACGTCAAGGTTATGACCGATACGAGCAAGATGATGATCATTGGGGGTGTCCTTTCTTTGTATTCTGCTGGAACGAGAAGCTTAGACTGCCGTCAAAAGCGGATTGTCCTGAGTGCAGTTTCCAGTATGAAGAGTATAGAGCTTCCAAGCGAGGTCGACGATCAGTTCATGAACGGATCGGCGTCAGAATTGATGATCATCATCAAAGAGATGAAGGCCGGGTTAACACTCATGGCCACAAAAATAATGAAGGCCGGGCTGATGCTCATGGCCCTGAAAAAATTGAAGAGAAGGCTCCAGTTCAGAATCAGACCGAAGAACCTCCAATGAAGCCTGGACAGTGGTGCCCATCGGGGATCTCTAAGTCCAAAAAGAGACGTGTTCAGAGGTTGCGCTATAATGAGCAGATTCGGGAGCAGGAATTAGCAGAAGAGAAGAAGTGGCGCGTCAAGATGGCCAATGATGATGAAGCAAGCACATCGGCCGCAATAAACATGGTTTTGATGTTGCCCTCTGATTTTGCTGCTCCTGATGAACAGGACGACCATGAGGTCGATTATGAGCTGGAAGAAGCCGCTGCATGCTTGGTCCTTGATTCAGAGAAGGCGGTTTTTGAGAAGCCAAATGCGAATGGGTATCGGCACCTGAAGCCTCTGTACATCAAGGGATATGTTGATGGGAAGCCGATGACCAAGATGCTGGTTGATGGAGGAGCTGCTGTCAATCTCATGCCCTATTCACATTTCGTAAGCTGGGTAAAGGGATTGATGATTTGATCAAGACAAACATGACGCTCAAGGACTTTGGTGGAAACGTGTCAGAGCCTCGGGGGGCAATCCATGTGGAGTTGACCATCGGCAGCAAGACATTGCCGACTACCTTCTTTATGATCGATGGCCAAGGTTCTTATAGCATGCTCCTCGGGCGTGATTGGATTCATGCCAATTGCTGTATACCATCCACAATGCATCAGTGTTTGATCCAATGGCAAGGCAATAAGGTGGAGATCGTCCCAGCTGATGATTCGGTTAGCATTGCTACAGCCGAGTCAACAATTTGGGAGTTTGAAGGAGTTGAATGCCTGTCGGGAAAAGCATGGGATGGTGACTTCCTCAAGGTGTCCGATCAAGGACTAAAGCCGATCCAAGCAGTCGGCTCTGAAACATTGTTTTAAATGGAAGATTATACAGAAGATTTTAAAGGCCGATATGATTAATGAGTTCTTTCAAATATGTATTTGATAGTTCTTTTTGTAAATTAAATCGGCCTGATTATTGTTTCGCCTTGGGGGGCAAGGTTCGAGTTTGTTTGTTCAATAAAATTGCCTCAACACTTGGGTAAGTTTGTAGAGCCGATGCTATGCGTCAGGCTTGAAAGCCGATGAAAAATCGTCTCAAGAACAAAAAACAAAGAGCCGATGCGGTATGCGTCGCCTTAAGAATTATATATAACAAAAGAAGATTGTATATTAGCATTAAGCCGCTCGATGGCGGAGCAGGCTATTAATGTATCAGATCAACTGGGTAAGACAGACAGGTCTCAATGTTCAAGACTGCAGATATTTAACCACTAAATCAAGAGCAGTCTGACGGATCTTGTCAACATTAGCGATGGTCTTGGCGTCAGCTTCAGCATTTCCTTCTACAGGCTTGATTGACTTGTGGATCTCCTTGGCGGCCTTGATGTGGATTTTGTAATCTTCTTCGGCCTTTGCTTTCATAGCTGGGAGATCATCAAGCTCTTTTGTCTTGGCCTGGATGCTTGATAGAACTTGGGCAAGTTCCTGCTCTAGTTGTTGTTTTCTGGCTTGAAGATTGTCAAGCTCTGACTGGATAGAGGCAGGACGAGCCGATAGTTCTGCAATCAGTTTTGTTGATTCATCAGTCTGGGCGCGTTTTTCATCCCTGGCCTTGATTAGATCTTGCTGAGAGATCCGATTGATGATTCGGCGGTTGGCTTGCAGCACTGGAAAGGAGTGGCCTTCTATGTATGCCGCCGGAATCAGTGCTTCCTCCAGGTCCGATGGGAGTTGGCCCCTTAGAGTTTTGAAGACCTTGCGAATCGGCTTTGCATTCTGGACAAGATCAATGATGTCTTGGTGAAGGAGAGCAGATATATCAAGCAATTTTGCCTTCACTTTGTCAGACAGCAAGCTTTGCCTAGAGCTGATTTCTTCCTCTTCAGCTTGCAGCCGATCAAAATCGACTGATATGCTCTGGCTGGGTTGAGGAGTATCTTGAGCCTGCAAAAGAAATGATTAGATATAATATCAAAAAGCTGATATAGCTATATCAGGCTAGGAAGTTTACTTGTTTCCAGGCCACTTCTTGCTCGAGTCCGATCAGAGGGATGTTACTACCCTGGATGTTTGCTTGGGTGATCTCAAGATCCGTCAAGACGTTCTGGATAATTTGCTAGAAGAAAGAAAATAAGAACAAGATGGATATCAATTATTGAATGAATCGGCTGATAATTACCGTTGCTTCTGGATCAGGGAGTTGGATCTGTAGAAGAGTTTGATCTTCTTGGCCCTGATCCATTTGTACTTGTTCTGCTTGAGGTGGCGGGCTTGATTGACGAGGCGACCCAGTTATAGTCCTTTTAGATGAAGATGTATGGCCCGAATGTTCCTGAGTTGGACTTGATCGCATTTGAATAGGACTTGGTGATTTTTGTGGGTCCGATTCTGGTACTTCTTCGGCCGATGGACTAGAAGACTTGATCGGACTGGGCTGTCGTGCAGAGGATTCTCCGATAACCTGAATTTATAGGAAGGATTAATTTCAGTAAAGAGATAAATCAAGTTAATGAAGTTCTTGGACTTACCAAAGTGGTCTTCGGGCATTTGGGAATTTTAGAGGACGTCTGCTTCTTCCTTTTCCTGCTGTCACTGTATACTGACAGAAGTTTGCCGATGGTGGGAGAGTCACAGCCGATCCACGGATCTGGTGAGATATTACAGTAGACAACTTGTCTCCCCGATCGAGTCATCGTTGGAGGAGAACGATCGACGTCCTGGCAAAGGATTGATCAGTAGAATAAAGTTATATAAGGGAGGAAAACAAGTTCACAGACATTACCTCTGGTTTGCCCTTGAAAGTAGGCTGCAACTTCCGGATATAAGTTTTGAGGGCGATGCAGAATAAGTGTTGATGCCATTCAGCCCACCATGTGTTGAAGGTCCGATGAACTACAAGGCAGATTGCAAAGGTATCCAGATTGGTTCTGTCCATGGGAGGCTCAAGCCTGAAAAGGCGGTCCCATTCCACGCCTGTGTCGATTTTCCCCTTGGAAAGATTTGATCGGTCAAGGTTAGGTAGGGAGGAAGCTGTCCCATGCCAAATTGTCGAGCAGCCAGGTTTGGATGATAGAATTCATAGGTTGATTGCCCTGACTTGCCCTGACTGAGGCCGATCGGAAGAAATCGAGCACTAATGCAGGTTCGGAAAATTGTCAAGGCTTCTGAATCTGCCTCTACAATCATGGTGAATTTGAATTTGTAGGGCAGCTCAAATTCATCAGCATGATCGTACAAAAACCAGACCATTTTTTCATCGGCAATGCCTTTGTAAAAAAGTGCAAAATACTTGGAAGATTTCTTGCCTGATAATTTCTCAGCAGGAAAGCCCATGGCAGCTTCACCAAGTGAGGTACACCGGCGCCAGGTGATCTCCTCCGATTCAGGCTTACTCTCTGGGAATTTAAGCCTCCGAACATCTACCTTGACAACTTTGCTCAGATGTAGCATTAACCACATCTGGATGAACCACCACGGTCCGCCAAGGTTGGTGATGTGTGATCCGGACCTCAGGCGCTTGGCGACTTGATGAAGCAAATTGTATATTGCTCCCAGGAGAAGTTGACCAAGGCTGATGACATGGTCACTCACAAGCAATTCGGCCAGATGTTGGAAGTTGCCTGTTGGACCAAGGGTGGTACCGCAAAAGAAAAATCTGTCCAACCACATGTTCAGAAAGGCCACATGTTCACGGTCGGTCACAGATCCGGTCCGATGATTCTTCTCCATATATCCTGTCCAGCCGCCGCAGCTCTTGGTCTTGAAATGGTGTCTGACTTTGATGTTGAGCTGAGAAGGACGCTTGTCGCCAGTGATATTGAGGCCGAGAAGCATGACTACGTCAAGCAGTGTTGGGGTCATCGGACCATGTCCGAAAAGGAAAGCATTCAGGGCATCGGACCAAAAGTGTGATGCGGCGATCAAGAGATTCTCATTCTTGGCCATGGGGCCGATGCTGAGGCCGATGCATTGGGCGATATCCAATCTGTCCCAGATTGCAGACTTGGAGGCCGATACTCTCAGGTACCAGTTTTTCCATCCGGGGAGAACTGTCGGCCAGGAACGGAATGCATTCTTCCAATCTTCGAGGTCAAATCCGGAAGTTTTGAATGGGAGGCGCAAAGTTTCCAGATTGATAATCTCGGCCGGGTCCGGATCTCCCATTGGACCAAGAAAATAAACCCCATCGGCTTCGCCCGAAGGGATTAAGGTTTGGGCACGAATGTCCTAAAAGAAGATTGCGAAAATGGGGATAAGTTTTAAAAGCCGAATTTCAGGCAGGAAGTAAAATCGAGATCAGTAGGGTACCTCTGGGATTGGATGATGTAGTTC
>CM014277.1:81869220-81880333 GCA_004135705.1 Alloteropsis semialata
ATATTTACAAAGTAAATGTTCATCGACGATCAGCATCGTCGGATCCAACGGAGTTCATCGATGATCGATGTCATCGGAGCAGTGCAGCTAAAGAGTTTTATTACAAAAATTTGCAGATCGCTTCGATCGCGCCCAACCGGATGTTATCTATCTTCTGGATCTCTTCCAGATCTTCCACATCGGAGCCGGGGATGCTCTTGATGCTTCTGTGAATTTGGCGAACTTCCTCCAAGCGTTTGTTCAAATTTTCTTGCGCCGATTTGATGGAAGCTGGAATCTGGTTGAGTTCATCTTGGGTCTCCGACATTTCTTTTCGGACTTCTTCGAGCCGTCTAAGCAGTTCAGCTTCAACGCCTTGGAGATGCTTCATCCGATTCTCTAGCTGTGTTGGTTTAGCTTGTGGGGTCTTGATTTGGGCCTGTATAGCTTTCAACTCATCTCGGCCGTCGTCGCGTTTTTTGGTCAAGTCTTGCTGGGCTAGCCGCTCCGATATCCTATGAGGAGCAGCAAGGACTTGGGGTTGATGACGCTCGATAAAGGCGGCGGGGATGATTGCATTTTCCAGCTCCGATGGTAGCCGACCATTCAATTCCTTGAAGATTTGGCGGATTGGTTCGGCGTCTTCACGAGGATGGCAATGCTCTTGTTCAAATGATTCAACATTTCTTGAAGCCTTTCTTGGTCTCATCGGAGATGGTCAAAGACGATTGTGCGGAGCTAACTTCTTCTTCTCCGATGGCGGCGTCCAGATCGAATGATGTGAAGCTCATTGCTGGAGAGTCATGCGCCTGAAATAAAGTGTTGATGAACAAATGTTATTGAAATAATAAATATTGACACAAGGGGATGAATCGGTACCAGTTTAAGTTGGCCCTCCCGGATGTAATCGGGGATTAGTTGAGGCAAGGCAGTGTTCATGCTAGAGGCTTCTATTTGAGGAGTATGGGCTGGTTCAATCGGAGGTGGCACTAGTGGAGTTATTGCTGTTGGTTGCTCAGGAATGGCCTCCGATTGAATATTTGCAGCCGGATCTCCGATTTGTTCCGGGATTGCCTCCGATTGGACGGTTGTACTTGGTTCTTCCATGATTGGTTGCAAAGTGGCAGTCTATAAATTGAATCGGTCAGTTCAAGCATATAAGTTTGAAGAAAACATGGATTGGGTTAAGATTACCTGATGGGCCGATTCAGTTTGGATGTCTTGGACTGGAGCCGATTGAGGTTCGGGCAGTGTAATATTTGTTTGCTGAAAAAGATGGTTATTAATGATTTATCTTAAATAAAATTAGATGAATAGAATTGGATCGTTACCAATACTGCATCAAGAAGCATCCTTGCACCCTCAACAACCTTCTGGGCAGTTTCTTCAGCGGCTCTGGAAGTTGATTGACCGAGAATTTTTCCGAGAGACTATACATATAATCATTTGTTTAGAATAAGAATCGGAAAGAAGAATTGGAACGAAGAATCGGAAGAACGGGGAAATCATATCACATGGCTTTTCTTCAATTTCTTTGATGCGCTTACTTTGGTGGGAGCAGCCTTCCTTTTGCTTTTGCCATCCATGATGTCCTTGAGAGATGGCGCAGAAGAGCTGATTCTTGGATATGGAGTCCTGATGGCATACCGAATCGGTTTTCCACTGTTACTCACCGATGGCACATTCTTTTCAAGTGGCTGTTAAAAGGGGTGGAGTTTAAATTATGGAGAGATTATTTGAGTAAAAAATGAATAAAAGAGATTCAAAGAAAAAAAAACTTACAGGGTTTTCCATGGCCTCAAAATCAGAATCTATAAGGGTACAGTAAGTGTTGGCATTTCTTAGCATCACCACTACTGGAGTGATGGCACTAGAGATGCCTTAATATAGATCTTAGTGTTATACAAGTTCTGCAAGCGCACAGAAGTACATTGTAGCATTTCACCCGGGAGTATTCCAGAGTATCGTATTTATTTCCTCAGGGAAAGCATATGGCAAAGTAATATATTTCCAATGTATCAACTATATCATAATCAATATACCAGGACTAGGCCAGGGGATAATATGATATGAACGATTAAGTTTGTTGACACACAGAAGATTTCACTGCTCATTATATAAGTCTAGTTAGTATGAAGGTCCTAAGAGGGAACTAGGGATTCTACGTACTTCTTACAAATGGGTTACATTCATTACAAGTGTATACTATACAAGCTTACTAAGTGATACATGCTAGAGGACAAATCGAGGAGTCGTGGGATCCCCTCATCCAAGGGTACTGTCACGATGTTTATCACTAAGGCCTGCAAATGCCCAAACCCGAACGGCGAGGATTACAAAGGACGGACAGGGCTGTCACCACCTGCCGCCTACCTCTGAATACGTGGAGTAGGGTATCCCCAACGATATTCCATAACCCAAACACCATGTTTGTAATATGAAATACATCTTTACCAATTGTACAGAAAGGTAAAGAACAATCATAGAGATTCATTGGGCCATTGCCATAACATGCACTAGCCAAACTAAGGTGTAAGACATACAGCTCATATGATGAACACACAAGACCAAAAGTCGAGTAACAAAAGCAAGACAGTAATTTCATTAAGGCTCTAAGTCTTACAAATAAGCAAAGGATACAAGATAACTGAGCTCTAGGCTTATCAAGACTCCTTCGGAAACCCGTAGAAGCTCAACTCCTAGAACTACTTCTCTACTAACTAAAACTATGACTTGTAGCAATTGGAGCTCTTCCTTCTGGTGTGTGTTGTACAGGAGGCATTAGCACCTATTTATAGCACTTGGAGGCGGTTCAGGGCCGGTACAAGGCAGTTGAGGGTGAGTGGGCCCACCCCCGAGTCGGCCGATTCCTTGACGTCGCCCGACCATCAGATTCACCGACTAAACTCATCCACGGTGTAGCTTTGGTCCTGAAGGCGGTGTGGATACACTCGAGAAAGGAGGACCGCAACGGCCGCTAGACTCGGTCGGCCGACCCGGCCAGGTCGGCCGACCTGGTCCTGGCACGGTTTGCCTCGATCTTCTTCTGAGTCGCTGGAATGTGGACCCTGGTACTCGTGGAAGATGGGTATGGATCCTCGGAGTAACTGTTGATTCTCATGTGGGCCCATCAATCCATGTGAAATCATCTTATCCTTCCTTTCACCATTGGATGTAACCGTCATTGATTAGACGTCCCAGATGATTTGCTTTTGTGCTTGTTCTGCATGATCGAACTTGGGCTCTGTTGGACACCAGGCCAGGTCGGCCGATCCTTGTAAGTCAGGCGACCTGGTCCTGGCCCTGTTTTCCTTCATCTTTTGGCCCATAACTCCTACAACCAAATAATCTCCATGTACAAGTGGAAATACATTATTTGAAACTAAATATTTGAAACTAAATACTACTGATTATTGCTAGTTTAGTTTATTTTATCGCGTTGGCGTTACAATATATTCATGACTTAACAAGCGCAACAGTAAGTGATGGCCGGAAGTCTAAATACGTGAAGACGTAACTCTCTCCACCAATTCCTGAAGAGTCTAGATGAAAAGCTAGTGCATAGCCATTCTGATATTTCAAAATCAGCTTGAGGGGCAAGTGATAAAATTTTGTCCGTTGAGACTGATTCCCTGTGCTTGATCTTATCAGAGAAATATAGTCCGATCGGAAGTTGACCGAATCCTAGTTGACGAGCCACTGCCGATGGATTGTAAAATTCATAAGAAGAAGTCTTACAGCCAAAAGCAATGTTGCTGCCAAGGATAGCCGGTGTGATGAAAGACTTGAGAATCGGCATGATTGTTGCAAGCTCATTTTGGATGTTGAACAAGGGAAGTTCATATTCACGGTTGGGATCAGCATAAGCGAAATAGCTGAAGCGCTCTGATGCAATGCCATGCTAAAAACATTCAAAATAAGTGGCCATATTCTTTCCATCGAGCCTTGATCTGATGCACACTGATGCTGCTTCTCCGAATGAAGTGCACCGACGAAATGTGTCCTCCTCTTCTTCTGTGTGATAATTTGGGAACTGATGGTCCTTGAAGTTAAGCTGAAGAGCGGATCGGAATTGAGTGTGTAGCCAGAGCTGGATAAACCACCAAGGACCTCCGATGTGTCCAACTGCTTGGCCTTCCAAGAGTTTTGCTGATACTTGCTGAAGCAGATGATAAACTACACCAAGTAGGAGGCGTCCAAGTGGCACCGATCCGCCGCGAGCTAAGGCTTCTGCGATTGATTGCATATTGGTCGTGGCGCCAAGAGTCGGTCCACAGAATACAAATCGCTCTAGCCACATATTGAGAAAGGCTGCATGCTCTCTGTCTCCGATTGTGCCAGTTTTGCAGTGATCGGAGATATATTTCTTCCAACTTTTAGAGCCCGTGCCGACCAATTTGTGATCCAACTCACGGATGAATTTTCTTGGATTGGAGTTTTCTACGGTGTTTAGGCCGGTCAGCATGTGTACATCCATTAGAGTCAGTGACATTGGACCATGGCCGAACAAGTAGGCATTGAGGGCATCGGACCAGAAGAGGGAGCTCGAGGCTAGTAGATTTTCATTTTTGGCCATGTCAGCAAGTGATAAAGTGAGGCATTGGCTTAAGTTCTTCTCATCCCAGAAGGCCGATTTGGCAGCTTGAATTCTGAGGAACCAGTTTCTCCATCCTGAGACCATCCCGGGCCATGATCGGAACGAGCCTGCCCAATCAGAGACTTGGAGGTCCGATCCTTTGAAAGGAATTCTTTCCGATTCCATGTTGATCAAGTCCGTCGGATCGGGGTCACCCATTGGACCAAGGTAATATCCAACTTCGACATGGGAAATAGGGATGACCAGATTGTTCCTAAGATGCTACATTTGGAGGAAATAGAATTATAAGAACAGATGTGGAGGTTCATCAATCGTTCTGGAGAAAAAAATGTGGGAATTAAAATGGAAATTTTGGATAATTTTTACCTCAGGAACTTGGTCGGTATTAGCCTTATCAAGAGGAGCCGCCATTGATGGAATAGATCTACAATGAACAGTGGTTCGGATGAACAGATTGAGAAAATCACTGTGGGAAATGCAGTAAAACTCAGATGCATGGTGTGGATCATATGCGGAGTAGTTCCTTACCCGATTCGCGGTGAAAGATTGAAGCTTGAAGATCAAAAGTTTGCCAGAACAGAGCTTGCAGAGGTGACAATGGCGGGCGCGTGAGCGTGATAGCAGATGCGAGGTGAGGATGACGGTTCGGGTCTGCATTTATAAGGCTTATGGGAGAAGGAACCGCCCGAAGGCCACGGCGCCGAATCTGCATGGGATTCGAGAGTTGCAACAGTAAGGGGTGCGGGTTTTCCATATGCTGTTTACTGCTATGGTCATCATTGCTCGGAGAATTTTGGAACAAAATAATATTTTATCCCAAAATTGGGGGCATGTGTTGACACCAGATTTTGACTCGGCCATGGTTGTACGTAACGGAGCTGACGCAGGGGCCGAGTCCGATTCTGAGTGGTGTCCGATTTCGATCAGAGTTCGTCCGATAGAAGTCCTGATTGGATACGAGACAAGAGAGGCCGGAGCACGTATGGTTTCTGAGGGGAGGCGCGTCTGGAAGCTTCTTCAAGGCCTGATTGTGCGTCAAGATTTGTAATAGTTTTGGTAGTTTAAGATTAGATTGCTTTAGATAAATTAGAGATATTGTCGTCGCCGGCAAGTTTTAGCTAGATTTTCAGGGTATAAATATTAACCCTGTGCCATTGTAAAAAAAAACGTTCACACAACCAATCAATCAAACACAACTTTCGGCCTCACGTGCCAACAACCTTTTTTCGTCGAGTTCTTCAGCAAGCAGGGCTGCATCATCTTGACCTCCGGTTTGTTTGTAAGTCCGACACCCTATCGAATTAATCTAGGCTTCAGATTGAGGCGTATCGCCCATCTTCTTTAGTTAATTCACCTATTTATCGAGTTGTTATAGGCTTTAGATTGAGGCGTATCGCCCTTCTTCGTTTAGATCACTCACCTTTTACCGTATCTTGTTGATTTTATCTTATCGGCTTACATCTATTAGAGAGGATCTGTTCTGTTTTACTGTTATTCAAGTCTCATAATAGATCTGTTCATATTGATTATATAGCTGATTTAGATTTAATAAGCAAGTTACAAATAGATTTGATTTAAATAAGTTCTTTGATAAATATTGATCTATCGGAGTAAGCAAGCAAATCGGTGCCCTGCTAGCAACGCTGTCTCGAAATCGATCCAATTGTTAGTGACATGAGATTTGGTTTGTTTATCGCCTTTAGAAAGATGCATATTAAAGAATGAGTTTAAATTAGATCAATCTCTGATTCGGTTTTCATAGCCGATGGTTTATTTCAATACACGTTAGGCCGATGGTTCATGTTATCGAAATCGGACTTCCCTTTATGCTGATCCGATTTCTGGAACGAATCAGGGCCTTGGCCGATGAGTTCCTTGTTGCTTACTGATTAAACTCTACCTTGTCAATTTTAGGTCAAATTGACTGGCACGCCGCGAACCTCAAGATTTTTGGACCTGCACTGAAGTAAAGCAAATCTTCCAGGCCACAGTGTTAATTTCCGAGAGTCAACGTCTGACTTTTTGGACGTCAACACTAACAGAGGCACATTGCACAGACCACCTTGCAACGCCTTTTCCGGTGATCTAACTTTCTTGTTGTTTGGTCATAGCCTGAAGCTACCATATTGCTGAGAGTCATAAGAACATTGAGCTATAGTTTCAGAGATTTCAAATAAATGTAGTGCCTACAAAAATTAACTGTATGTTCTGACCAAACTTGAAAGTGTACCACTGATGGTGTCATGATTGGTTAGAAGACCGGTCTCAGTCCCTACAGGTCCAACTATAGAAAACACACCTGCAGTTATTAAAAAGAAAATAAATAGATCAAAAGAACATTTTAGAGAGATAACATCCAATATTATGCTCTAAAGAATTAGAAACAAACCTCTGAATGGTGGGGCATTTATCGAATACCTTGGCTTCGAGATCTAAATTTTAACTCTATCTAAACAAGTCATCTGGAAAATATATTTATGACACAAAAAAGAACATCTTCACACAACAATATCTTTCTTTTGCCAATGAAGTAAATCCATTGATGTTACAAACTTTTTAGCTAACATTTTTTACCTTCGGGAAGCATAGTAGCTCAGTTTATCTTCTCCTTCTCTTTTCCTTCTTTGATCAAATGGCACTCCTTCTTTATCGGTTAAGCTAAGCTGGGACTCCCCACCTGCAAACTGAAATGAAACAAAAGGGTGAGTTGCCTCCAAGTCTCGCCATGCATAAATTTTTAATATACACATGTAAACCAATGGTATAATCAGAAATCATAAACACAGCTCTAAGTTTACATTGCAATAATGTTCTAAGTCAAGCCTTAGATAAATGCTCTGCTGCATCAAAAACAATTTGCAATTAAAAATATGCCCTGCTGCATCCACATACAAAAAGGAGAATAAAAGCATTATGGTAAATTAGTGTTAAATATTAAATTGTGTTCCAAACATATTTTTGTATCCATTAAGAAAGGCGCATATATAAAATCGAACACTCAAAATTGATCTAATGTTCTAAAACAATATGAATCCATGGTCAACTTCAAATTGCTAACCCACTACCGGAGAACCCTCCATCCATCCACCCTAATAGGTCACGGTTGTAAAGGGCCCGGTACCAATGCTTGCATTGGTACCGGGTCCAACGGTCAATAATTTTGCGCGCACATAGGTACCGGTTGGTGGCACCAACCGGTACCTATGAGCCCACATTGGTACCGGTTGGTGTTACCAACCGGTACCAATGAGCCTCGGGGCCTTTGGTACCGGTTGGTGACACCAACCGGTACCAATGTGACCCCCTTTGGTACCGGGTCTTGCCACCAACCGGTACCAAAGGGGCTCTGCGTATAAAGGGGCCTTCTTCCTCCCCCAGCCCGAGCCATGGCTCATTTCTTCATCCTCCATTGAGCTCGGGTTGGGGGAGGTCATGCCCAAAGTTTCCATAACTTTTGGAGATTTTGCAAACCAAGTCCGCTAGAAGGTTAGCAACTTCATCCTCTCTCTTTTGACGGTTAGTATGGTCTATTTCATGCTCTATGTTTTGAGTAATTTGTGTTTTATGGAATGGATTGAAATAAGAGATTTTAGATTTAATCTTCATTTTTATTATGAATTTGTAATAGAGAATCACTATATAGTTAGTTGTTGCATGTGTAGAGATGATGCACAAATTTTTAGACATTGTTTAGATTTTTGGATTATTTGTAGAAACTTTAAATGATTTTCATATTTATGCTTATTATGATTTTAGATATTATAAATGATATTCATATTTAGGGTTATTAGGATTTTTAGAGATTATAAATGATATTCATATTTAGGCTTATTATGAACTTTAGAATTACATCTTTTTAGAGGCTTCAAATGACGTTGATATTTAGGGTTATTAGGATTTTTGAGATTATAAATGATATTCTTATTTAGTTAGATTTTAAATTCAATTTTACTTCCCATGGTTGTCAATATCTTGAACTAAAATAATTCAACTCTAGGCATACCTATGATGATATCAAATTTTACCTAGTTTTCTAGCTTGGTAACATATGATGACCCTGAGCTTGAGCTTGTATTGTATAGTTATGCTTCTCATGGTTGTCATCAAACCATGAGACACATCCATGCCCAAGCAACGGATCAGTTGTGATGGTTGGGCTGGGTGTGTCTCATGGTTCCATGCCTACCATGAACCAATTTTTTTTTACCACCTATAATGTTTCTTATGCTCCAAGTTCAAGGTCAAATGAAAGACAACATATCTAAGGCAAATCACTCCTTTAATTTTTTTTGAGATAAACAAAAGTAAGACATTGATGATTTTGGAATGTGGTTGTCGGCCATCGTGCCCTTGGTTACTGTAGCACCATCCTGCCATCTATTAAGCCTAATTAATCAATTATTAGCAAATAATTACTGTAGCACCATCCTGCTAGCTCTGAGCGAGAGCCTGTTATGTCCAAGTCCACCATTGCTACAGTGACCACTCAAATCAACTCTTCTGCACTCTCTTCCCGGTGAAGCAACCGGCTCCATCGGATACTCTCCACCTCACCGGCCTACAAGGGCTACAAATAGCTACCCCTGAGGGCCCTGACCTGCTCCAAGCAACAAAACGATCTCTTTAGAATTACATCTTTTTAGAGACTTCAAATGATGTTCATATTTCAAATGATATTTACATATTTTTTGTTGTATTTTGTGAATGATATTTACATACATGAAATGATATTTACATATTTGAAATGATATTTACATAGATGAATCGGCAATGGATGTACAACGCGGATAGACGCTCATCTGACTTCATTAATGGCGTTCATCAATTCCTCGACGCGGCAGAGGCTAACTCGACCTCGGGTTTTATATGCTGTCCATGCAAGGTCTGTGAGAATGAGAAGGATTATCACATCTCGAAGAAGGTGGTTCACACACACTTGCTTAGGAGTGGTTTCATGCCTAACTATATCTGTTGGACCAAACACGGCGAAGCGGGGATATTCTTTGAAGAAGGTGATGAAGAAGGTGATGACAACATCCCAGAATTTGCACAATACGGTGCCTTTGTAGATGATAGAGCAATGGGCGACGGTGAAGCAGTTGCAGAAGATGAGGATGATGATGCCTTAGGTGGCATGATCCGTGATGAAGAGAAAGACTACGAAAGTGTGAAAGAGCGGGAGAAGATAAAACGTTTGTTGGAGGACCACAAAACATTGCTGTACCCAGATTGCAAAGAGGACCAGAAAAAGTTGGGTACCACACTGGAACTGTTGCAATGGAAGGCAACGAATGGCTTGTCTAACAAAGGTTTTGGAAAGATATTGAAAATGATAAAGAAGATGCTTCCAGAGGGCAACACATTGCCCGAAACAACATATGAAGCAAGAAAATTCGTTTGCCCTCTAGGACTGGAAGTACAAAAGATACACGCATGTCCCAATGATTGTATCCTTTATCGGGGCAAGGCGTATGAATCTTTGGATGCCTATCCGGTTTGCAATTGTTCGCGGTATAAAATCAGGCAAGACGACCCTGGTGATGTTGAGGGAGAGCCCCCCAAGAAGAGAGTCCCTGCCAAGGTGATGTGGTATTTCCCTATAATACACAGTCTGAAGCGTTTGTTCAGAAACAAAGAGCATGCTAAATTGATGCGGTGGCACAAAGAGGATCGGAGGGAAGACAATATGTTGAGACACCCCGCTGATGGGTCTCAATGGAGAAAAATCGACAGAGCGTTCCCAGACTTCGCAGAAGATGCAAGGAACATAAGATTTGGTTTGAGTACGGATGGCATGAATTCTTTCGGTGATATGAGCAGTAGCCACAGCATTTGGCCCGTGACTCTTTGTATGTACAACCTTCCTCCGTGGATGTGCATGAAGCGAACGTTCATTATGATGCCAGTGCTAATCCAAGGGCCAAAGCAGCCTGGCAACGACATTGATGTGTATCTAAGGCCACTGATTGTGGACCTTTTGTTGTTGTGGGGCAAAGATGGTGTAAAGGCGTGGGATGAGCACAAGTAAGAGGAATTTAACCTACGAGCATTACTGTTCGTGACCATCAATGATTGGCCTGCACTTGGTAACCTGTTGGGACAGTCAAACAAGGGATACAAAGCATGCACACATTGTCTAGAACACACCGACTGCATTTACCTGAAACATTGTAGAAAGTGTGTGTATATGGGCCATCGATTTTGAGGCGGAAAGTCGTAGCAAATCAAGGCATCAGGATGGAAAATATGTATTTGCTATGGTAAAAGATGTGAAGGTGGTCCTCCACGCCGCGCCGACCTCCACGCCGTCCTCAACGCCGTGCATGTCCCCGTCCCCGAGCTCCTCCACGCCGCCACCGCCCCCGAGCTCCTCCACGTACGCCGGCCGCCGCCACCGAACTCCTCCACGCCGGTCCCTGCCCCCGAGCTCCTCCATGCCGTCCTCCACGCCGCGCCGACCTCCACGCCGTCCTCAACGCCGCGCGCATCCCCGCCCCCGAGCTCCTCCACGCCGCCGCCGCCCCCGAGCTCCTCAAC
>CM014277.1:81882688-81914592 GCA_004135705.1 Alloteropsis semialata
GAGAGTGCTCGCTATCCAGTGGACGAAATCACTCTGCGTACGCCATGTGAGCTTCATATACCAAGCCGGAACTTATCCACTAAGGTGGCTTACGGTATGGCTTATCCGGTGGAGCAAGGGCAGACCATTCATGGGGCACAAATTCCAAGTGGCTACTGCAAGGTGGGGGTCGAGCAAATTTGTGAAGGATATGATGACTTGGAGCTCGACATCCAAGGTGGCGACGGAGAAAAGACGTTAGCGGATGCTGCCCACGGCAGTATCATTCTATGGAACAAGCGTTACGTCAAATTTGGCAGTCAAGAGCCATCATCTACTCCACCCAGGGATCCCCTGTAGCCACCGTCACTTTCAAGAGGATGACCCAGAGCTGCCACCTCCAGGTCGGGATGATGCCGGCTCACACATGTCTACTCCTCCACCAGCACGGCATCCCCCAAAGCGCCAAGCTGGCGGACTACTCGCCAGAAGCGCCAAACGGTGGAGAAAGAGCCTACCGAAGAAGAAAAGTTGGCCGCCATAAGGAAGAAGTTACCTTACGACCAAACTGACGAGGAAACTGCTTTGGTGGTCCAAGCCCAGGTCAAAGAGCATTTCAAACCAGATGAGCCAGAGAAGCCGGTACACACAGATCCGATAGCGAGGACCTTTTTCAAAACAATGAGCGCGGCGAATCAGAAGAGATTCTCAGGGAAGAAGGCGGCCACTCCTAAGAAGAAACAAGTCGGTCAGAGCTCTGCTAGGAGGACACAAGGGCAACAGGATATTGACGACGAAGAACTTGCGAAGTTGTGCGCGGAAACGGGCCTCTCACCGACACAAATTTTACGGGGCGAAATTCCTAAGGCAACACCAGTGAAAACTTGGGAATTTCGATATGGCGAAGCAATGGTGCCCCCATTTTCTGTGAAGTACCTACCCACTCAAGCGTTCCGATTTCATGAGTGGTACATGAAGGTGTCCAAAAAGGGTAGACTGATGCTCAATGTTTTGATACAAGACCGTGATTACTTCCGTGGGCATAGTCTCTTGATTTTGGATTTCAAGGATGTGTATATGTTGTACCATCAAGATGCCATAGACCTCTCATTGATGAGCTGCTGGGTTGTGTAAGTTTGTTTCACTAATCTATTCTCGCAATACTTGCTTCCTTAGTTAGAATTTGCAACAATAACAATCTATTCTTGTCATGTAGGATGGAGATCTATACAAGCCGCCAAAAATCGAATCATGATGTCGGCTTCATGGATCCATGCATGGTAAATGCCGTACTTGTATCCAGTAAGCCACTAGACACGGTGGACAACATATACTTGTACCTGGAGAGACAAAGAAGCAAGACTTACATTCTTTTGCCATACAATTTCAATTGAGTACTTCTCTCTATGTATGTATAACTTTAAGACTTTGTTCTCAATACGTGTGCATGTGTGTCTATATATATATATATATATATATATATATATATATATATATATACAGCTTCCACTGGATACTCCTTGTGATAATCATAACACCGGTCAAATTTTTGTCTTGGACTCAATGCGGAAACCACGAGGGGATTACCAAGCAGTTTTAGACCTGATTGACGAAGCATGGACACGTTTCCGTGCAAATGTTCGAGGAAATTTCAAAGAAAAATTGGATGTGAAGACGGACTTTCCGGTATGTGGCTGGTGTACCCGCATATCTCGTAAAATCACACTAATATATAGTTGTTACGTCTAACTTTATTCTTCTCCACTTTTAGTGTGCCAGACAGGAACAAGGGACGAATCTATGCGGATACTACGTCTGCCAGTGGATCCATAGCTTTATTTCTCCCAAAAAAGCGACTAACGAAGAACTCATGGTACGTCTGCCAGTGGATAATGAGATTATTAGTGTATATGGAAATTAGATTATTAGTATGGAAATATTAGTGTATATGGAAATTAGATTATTAGTGTATATGGAAATTAGATTATTAGTGTATATGGAAATTAGATTATTAGTGTATATGGAAATAAGATTATTAGTGTATATGGAAATTAGATTATTAGTGTATATGGAAATTAGATTATTAGTGTATATTGAAATAAGATTATTAGTGTATATGGAAATTAGATTATTAGTGTATATGGAAATTAGATTATTAGTGTATATGGAAATTAGATTATTAGTATGGAAATTAGATTATTAGTGTATATAGAAATATGATTATTAGTGTATATTTATTATGAATATATTTATTATACTTTGTTATTTCATGTATACTTTGTTATTGCTATGGATATACTTTATTTAGAAATGATTATTAGTTATTGATTATTGTTTAGAAATGATTATTAGTTATTGTTTAGAAATAATTATTAGTTATTGTTTAGAAATGAATGTGTTAGGAAATTTTATGATTATATGCAAAATTTATTTATTATATGAATGAATGATTATTAGTTACTTGTTTAGAAATGATTATATGCAAAATTTATTTATTATATGAATGAATGTTGTCATTTGTGATTAATGCAGAGGATGTTTTACCATGAAGAGCTCCCAATGACAGAAAAAGCAAAAGCTATTGCGGACCAACTATTTGGATTCATTATGGACCAAATTGTAAATCCAAACGGAGAGTACCACCATGACAGACGCGCTATCGCTCAATTAGGCTCCCTTTCCGCTCCTTCTTCCAGTTCTGGCCGTAAATTGTAAACAACTTTTAAATGCTCTAACTTTTGTATTGGCTGATCTCAAATGTTTATATATGAATGTTCGAGAAAAATGCAATCAAAGTCGGGTCAAAATCAATTGACAATTGCGACGACTTCAATCTTATTGCGTGAAAGATCGTGTACGACATACGACATATGACGCGTAGACACGTAGACGCGTAGACCAATTGCATATAACTAACCCAAATATCAAATATTTAAAAAAAATAACCAAATCACCTTTTGGTACCGGTTGGTAACACCAACCGGTACCAAAGGCCCTCCCCCGTAGCCTACGTGGGACGGGCCTTTGGTACCGGTTCATGTTACCAACCGGTACCAAAGGCACCCTTTGGTACCGGTTCTGGACCCGGTACCAAAGACCGACCCCTTTAGTCTCAGTTGCACGGTACCGGTTCCAGAACCGGTACCGATGGCACTTATGACCCGGTACTGATAGACCTCTCTCCGGTAATGCCCCCTCTCATATTTATGAGGAGGCCCGGGTTATAGAGTTTGACACGGACTCTACCCTATACTGCTAAATACAACTCATGTCCCAACGTAACCGGACTTGTACAAATATTCGACACAATATCTAGCAGGACAAAGCATGCAAAGGGAGAAGATAATTGGTCTAGTCTTATCATCTATAGTCATTAATCATTATAGTTTCTGATGTCTGTCGTCGTCCATCAGCGTGCATGGTGCCTGAAAGCTTTGGCCTAAAGTGAACATAGATGCCACCCCGCTGGGTGGACACTTTCTGCCAGCCCAACTTGACCGGGTGGGGCATTATATTTCCACCATTGCGACCCTGCTGGTGCTGCCTAGCTCCAACATCCCACTCGACATTGCAGCCTGAGCTTCAGGCCGTAAACGCTGATCAGACCACCTTCCTTCAGTTGACAATTCTACTACCGTAGACTTGGATTGTCCATCATGCACGCACTCAATTCTGGGATGACCCATTGACCGGCAAACATCAACACATACGGCACAAATACATATATGTGCCTCTGGCTACAGAATAACTTAATACGGATCGCAGAAGTTATGTAGGAGCAATTGAGCTTTATTTAAATAGAAATGTATGAATGGGATAACTGATTCATAGAATCACAATTTTATTATGAGAAGTACATTGAAACTTCCATCTAATTTGACAATATACAATCATGAGTGTCACATTTTCTTAGATTTATTCTAGGATTTAATTGGCGCTATTCTTTCAGTGGCACGTGACGTGCCCGTCGATAACGAGACGCCTGTGGTGCTTCGTCAATCTAAAGGTCGGAACAGCCGGCCCAGTCTCTCGAAGGTGCTCATAGGGGTAGGGTTTGCGTGCATGTATTCAAAGGGGTGAGTGTGCGTGCGTATGAGTGTCTGTACTGGTCTTTCGAAAAAATTAAAATGGAGGGAGTACATCTCTATTAGCGGTGGTGAGTGATTATTCACAGTCGCTCCCACCATGACCAAGCGACAACTAGTGTGCAATATAAATTATGGTGCAAGAGCGCCTGCAATTCTCAGAGTGTAGTTTGCCTTGGAGAGTCAGTTGCCTTGTAGTGTGCAATAAGGTTCTGGCCTCTTAGGAATGTGGCCAAACTACTTTCTTGCTGCCCTGTTGGTGCCGATCATCCTCAGCGTCAGCAGTTCTGTTGATCATGATCCGCTCAACGATCCGCTCAACGATCCTGTTGACACCGGATTTTCGCACCTGACATGCTGAGTTAGATGGTGACGTGGTAAGGTTGAGGCTGCGCAGTGGACCCATTGACTGGTCAAAGCCGAAGGTGACAGAGAAGGAAGCCGATACTGAAGAGGAGTCCGATGAAGCAGGAGTCCGATCCGATGACGAGTGCAAGAGGAAAAGCGCGTCGGCTGAGAAGGAAGCGTATCAGATCCAGGGACTATTTCCTTTTCAGAAGGCGTCTGGGAGTCCCGTTCTATCTTAGATTTAGTTTACTTTATTTTGTTAGTCTGGTCCGATCAGGACTCTCCATGACTAGGGTATAAATATGAACCCTCGTCCATTGTAAAAACTATTCTCACAATCAATACAACCCGGCTTCACGCCAAAAACCCTAGTAGTAGTTACCGACGAAGCTCATTGGTGGACGGGCTGCATCAGTTCTAATCTCCGGTTTACCAGTAAGTTAGTCAATTTATCGAACTAGTATAGGCTTTGAATTGAGGCGCATCGCCCTTTCTCGTTTATACTGTTCAACCGATTTATCTTTGGATAATCAAGATTGATATAGATTCCCTACGTCGGAGCTAGATCAATATTGATTATTCAACAGATTATCGTTTATCGGACTACACTTTAAGCCTAGATTTCCTACGTCGGAGCTAGGTATCAAGATTAGTCTAGATTCCCTACGTCGGAGCTAGAATAATCTTGATTACTAAAGGTAGTCTTTGCGGTTTGTTGGAGTTGCTAGATTGGTTTAGATCTACGCCATGTGAATCAATTCTACTTCTTCGACGGCTTTGAGCATTGGTCTTGGTCCGATTTAAGCAATATTTATCTTACAACATCGTTCTAGTCCGATCTTGCTTTGTGGTTTAATCTGGTTGTTCTTTGAGTATTGTACTGGTGTAGATTCCCTACGTCGGAGCTGGATCTTTACAATATGATTAGATTAATCTTTGATTGTCATGCTTGGTCTAGATTCCCTACGTCGGAGCTAGATTCATCTTGATTAGTTAAAGGAAGCTTTGGTTATGCCTTATTGCTATTTGAATGTTAAGTGTGGTGTAGATTCCCTACGTCGGAGCTGGATCTCGCTTAATTATTTGGTAGCATATCTTAGAATCAGAACGAATCTGTTAATGTTTTACTTGCTTATTTTGCTTAATCTGATCAACACCTGTGCGAGCATCTTGTTTAATTGACAGGTTGATGAGTTGAGTCAGATTATCTAGCTATCCGATCTGATCATAGTTGGAGAAATCTAGATTCCCTACGTCGGAGCTAGATTTCTCTGCAAAGGCTATAGTCCGATCGGCTAGTTAGATGATCCGATAAGACGAGTCAAACTGGCAATTAGGCAAGGTGGACAATGTATCGGCTTACACTTTGATTATTTAATATCTTGTTTCAAGACACAGCTGATCCATTATTTTACATATTGGCCTTGTTTTATGCTTTACTTTATTATTCAAAAGGCTGATCTGTTATATCAATCAAGGTCCGATCCCGATTGGTCCGATTCTGAGGTCCGATTTGGTGTCTGATTGAGGTCCGATCACTCGGTCCGATTGACGTCATCAATGAGGTCCGATTTTGAGGTCCGATTGGCATCGGCCGATACGTGTCTGATTGGGTCTTGGCTAAAATTCGACGTTACTCCATCGTCTGAAATAGAGCCGGCACAATCAAAAAGTAATTTAACTGTTGTAACACCCAAATTCCATTATGTAACAAATTATAGAAACTTTGTTTAGGTTGATCATAGGTTTAATGAATTTATTTTTCCTTTATTTAATTTGTGGCCTTAATTACTTGAACAAATAATTAATTTTTAGTTCAATAAGTGTTTGTTGCATTTCATGCCATGCATTTGTTTTTGTTTGTTTGTGTGATCTCAAAATCCCTCTCAAATTCAAATCCCAAGTCAAACTCCTATCAAATTCATTCAAATCCAAATTCAAACAATGTTCAAACCCTTTTCCTTTCCCTCCTTCCTCTTTCTTCCTTTTGGCCCGGCCCGAATTCCTCTTCCCTTTTCTTTTTCCCCGTCGGCCCAAAACTTGGCCCAGCTCCCGGCCCATCCGGCCTTCTCCCTCTCCTCTTCCGTTATCTCGCTGACCGCCGGGACCCACATGTCGGCGCATTTCTTCCTCCTCGCGACGGCAACGCCCGAGCCGCCGTTCCTCTCCCCCGTGTGCGCCGCTCCCGCCCCACGACCGCGCGCCCGCGTCTCCCTCCCCCTCGTCAAGGCCCTTCACTGCGCTATCAATCCGACATCACTCCCCTTCCTCGGCCCTCTCTCCCTTTCCTCCCTCGCAACGGCCCGAGCTTTCAAAGCCTTCAATGGCCGTAAACACCGCGCCCGCTCTCGGATTCCCTACACACCGAGCCCTCTCCGCTCCTCCTCGGCCCACTATAAGACACCTCGAGTATCTCTCCTCGCGCACGAACACACCCCACACCCCAAAGCCACCAAAACCTGCGCCTAATTCGTCTTCCCGAAGCCCTTCGACCGCCGACGAGGTATGCAACGCCGCCGGCTCAATTCGCGGCCCCTCGCCCTCGGTTGACTCTTCTCTCCTCTTTGCTCGCTCTTCAGATTCATCAGGAGCTCGTCCGTGGTGTCCTGGAGCAAAGGAAACCGCCGGAGCACCGTCTTCGCCGTTCACCCGAGCTCACCGCCGCCGTTCTTCGTCGCGAACCCATCTTCGCCCTGAAATCAACGTCCTCAACCCCCTAGGTGAGCTCGCCATGCCACACCGATGCTTCCCGTACCATTTGTTGTCCTCCCCATGCACCGTAGCGCACCTTAGAGCTCGCTCCGGCGAACTCTCGCCGCGGCCACGGCGGCGCCGCCGTATGCCGAGGCCACCGGCGCCCCCTTTCTTTTGCACCGTCCGATCTGATATCAACGGCCTAGATGTATCCCAGCGTACCGGTCAATCCTAGTCAAACCGCCGGTCGCCGGTCTTTTTGCTAAAGAGTCCCTGAACTTTCCGATAATCAACCCGCAGTCCACTCACAGTTCAAAGTATTCATATATATGCCCTTATACTTTCTGTTTAGGCCCCTGTTCTTTTGAATAATATCGCCCGCCGTCCTGTCCATGGCCTTTTCATGTGCTAGCCCCTGAGATCTTTGTTTATTTATGTTTGTGCCCTCGGTTTTTATCAAAACAGTACGCAGACTTTAGTTTTAATTGCATATAGGTCCCTGCAACCTTGTAACTAGCGTAGTTTCGTCGTTTTAAATCCGTTTTGGGCGATTTTCGCGTCCACGCGATCGTCTTTGCATGCTCTTTAGTTTAAGGTGCTTGTTCTGTACTTTTAGTACTGTTTGATGTACTGTTTTTATTTATTTTGTTGTATGTCTTGTGTGATCGTGTAGAGAACGTGCCGTTCGAGGAAGATCAGGAGCAGCAGCTGTTTGAAGAGGACCAACAGCAGTTTGTTGAGGAAGGCAAGTGGCCTCCCTCTACATGAACATTCTTTTTGTCCCAATTACATTCATGAAATTCACTTTTACTTTACTGTTATGCATTAATTTTGACGGGTTATCCTATTAGGACATGACTAGATCTTTTTACCTTGAACCTTGAATCACCTGGTTACATCATGGGTAGAAATGCTTAGCTTGCTTAAACTTGGGATGGTTCTGTTACCTTTTATGCAATGTTAATCATGTTTTAATTATGTTGTTATATTCTTGCTTAATTACAAGATCATCATGATTAATTGGAACATGGAGAACCACCCAAGAAAACAGTGCAACCACAGTTTCACATGGCTCTGACTTAGCTAATTAATTGGACTTGGGGTTGGCTAGTGGTCTTACCGTAAGGGCAAGGAGGGGGCCGGTGAGGGGTCATAGCTCGGTCCTTTTGTAGGAGTAGTCTTTGCTAAGGTACGTCCTCTCTTGGGAGGGCTGTGGACCTCACCGCTGCTGAAACTCTAGCGGGCTGCTAGTTAACTTTAGGTCTTTGTAAAGGCTTCGTAGTGAACCCTCGCCACTCACCAAAGGAAGTGTTTAAGGGCCTTGCAAACCCGGGCGACAAGGGGAACACGAGCTGTGGGTAAAGTGTACAACCTCTGCAGAGTGTAAAACTGATATATCAGCCGTGCCCACGGTTAAGGGCGGCTTGGACCCTCACATGATAATTGAACTTTAACTTGATCTTAACTTGTGGTTCTTGGTCTCTTGGTGGAATAATTTTGGGTTATCCTGCTTAATTTTGGGATGGTATAAACTTACATCTAGTAATTAGGTGCTTGCTAATAAAACTTGATCAACTAAAAGTGCTAACCGCATGAGCCTGAACCCCCTTTGATGGCCTTGCATTTTTCCCCCACTTGTTGAGTACCAACCATAAGTGTACTCACCCTTGCTAAACAACTGCTGTTCAGAAAATAACAATGATGTGGAGTACTTCAGCGACTTTGATGAGTTCTAGGCGCGTCAACCAGTCAAGTGCCTGTGGATGAAGTCAAGGAGCTGTTTTATCGTTTAGGATGTCGATGAACGTTTAAGACCTTCGTGTCTATTTATCGATGAGTGTAATAAGTTATGTAATCTCTTTTGTACGCTTTTGAACATTGTCTTTTGATATATTCACTGATGACGTCAACATATGTGTGATGAACGGATCCTGGCACACATATGCGATGCATTCGATTTTGTCCTTAAAATCGGGTGTGACAGAAGTGGTATCAAAGCTGTGTTGACTGTAGGACGCCAGCCTAGCTAGAAAATGGTCGAAACATAGGATTTACTATCTTAGTCAGCCTTTCTGCTCTTAGGAAAAATTTTATTTGCATAAAAACTTACTCTGTTCCTGTTCTATCTCTTTTTGCTCTTGTACTTAGTTTTGTTCTTGCTCTATCACAGATGGTCAGGCAGAGGCAGACAGCACGCAAGAGCACCGGAGGCATGAGACGCATTGCTCCTGCACAGCCAGTTCCACGACTTCCACCAGTGGTGGAACAGGAGGAGTCAGAGCCTGAGGAGATCCACTACTTCCAGGAGATGCCAGGTGGAGACATCGTTCCGGTGGACCCAGCAGTTGACGCTCCACCAGCACCACCTGCTGTACCTGCTTTGGAGGCTCCAGTACCTGCTGCTGGAGGACAGCCAGACGTCGGCCACGACCACGACGCAGACCAGGGCCTTGGTCAGGAGGACCAGGGCGATGCACAGGACGACAGTTCTGGCGTGGGCCAGAACAACGTGCCAGTTGGAGAGACTGAGGTTGTGAAAACAACCTACTGGACAGAGACCTCAGTCAATGAGACTGGCGCATTCCCCAAGATGCTCATGGATGTGCTACAGGAGTTGGGGAACAACGTCCGACCTCTCTACATGATGCAGCGTGTCTCCAACCCAGGGATGCCGGTCTTCTACATCACCCGGGTCCACATCCGGGAGGCTTCTGACACTGGTGGATACAAGACCTGCTCGATGCACGACTCCGACATTCCCTACTCCACCGTCACCGCCTCCGTCAGCAGCGCCGCCAGGAGAGCTCTGTGGTCTCTCTGCCACACTCACCGTGGTGAGTTGAGCATCACAGAGTACCGCCACCTTCCACGACGTGCTAGTGGCACCGAGGTGACCCACGTGCCGCTGGGAGGACAGCACGAGCCCCGCATCGACGTCCTTGCTCGTGTCGTCGCTGGACTCAACACCGACGTGGAGAGCACAGCTACAGATCTCATGGAGGCTTCGGAGAGACTGGCCAGTGCTCAGGCCAGGATCAGGCAGCTGGAGGCACAGCTGGCAGGACACGTGCCCCCAGTGGAGGCAGAGAGAGCAGACTGCCCCGCCGCTTCACCTCCGCGCAAGAGGCTTCGTACCGGAGAGCCAGGCTCTATCACCGCTCTCTTAGGCCACCAGGTTTAGGGAGTCCACCATAATAAGTCATCGCGTTAGAACCGTTCCTGCGAGGACGTGCGATGTTTTTGTTTGTTTGTTTGTTTTATGTTTGAGTTGGAGTTTTTGTAATGACTGTCATGTTTTTGTGGAGTGATGGCCACAAATACATTATTAAATAATTAAGTTAAAGTCAGTTCTTGGTTTCAATCTTGGCTCTGTTCTTTTTATCTTTATCAGTTTATCTATCTTATCTAAAGCATTCCCCTAACAATCAGATGGTAAATACCAGGAGAGGCGGAGGACGTGACATTCCAAGTGTCAGACGTGCTCACGTGATCAACCGTCAGAATCAGGCACCACCTCCACCTCCAAACCCAGCAATGGAGCAGTTTCTTCAAGCTCAGATGCAGTTGCTGCAGGATCTTACTGCCACTGTGCAAAACTTACAAGCACAGCAGAATCAGCCGCCACAGATGCCTCCACAAGCCCGGAACAGGCACCGGGATTTCATGAGTCACCAACCACCCACCTATTCTCACTCGGCAGATCCTCTGGATGCTGATGACTGGCTGAAAGTCATTGGCAAGAAGCTGGATATCACCTAGTGTACAGACCGCGAAAGGGTCTTGTATGCTGCTGGACGCCTGGAAGGAGCTGCATCCGACTGGTGGGATGCATACACAGCTGCCCATGCCAACGCCGACACAATTACTTGGGCAGAGTTCAGTGACAGTTTCCGCCTGCATCACATCCCAGCTGGTGTGATGAAATTGAAGAAGAATGAGTTCTTGGCTCTGAAGCAGGGCCATATGTCAGTGAGCGAGTATCGGGACAAATTCACCCAGCTGTCCCGCTACGCGCCCAATGAAGTCGACGATGATGAGAAGAAGCAGGATCGCTTCTTGGATGGCCTGATCGGACCGCTCAAATATCAACTGCAGAGCCATACTTTCCCTACATTCCAGAGGCTGGTAGACAAAGCTATTGGCCTTGAAAGCACTCGCAAGGAGCTCGGTGAGCTCAAGAGAAAGTCCCAGTCACAGGGACAGTCAAGCAATAGCCGCCCGCGCTTCAACTCACAGCAAGGGTCACAGTTCCGCTCTGGAGGGCAGGGTGGAAACTATCAACAGAACCAGCAGTATCGTGGCCAGCAGCAGAACCAACGCTTTAATCAGCAGACTCAGCGCAGTCCTAACTTCCAGCAGAACAGGTCTGGCAGTTCATCTGGCACCCCAGTGCGCAACAACAATGGCAGCAACAACAATCCTGTCGCACCAGTTCCACCCAATGGCTGCTTTAAATGTGGAGAAGTGGGGCACTATGCTAACAACTGCCCCAAGCGCAACGTGCAGACACCACAGGGCCAGAAGACCAATGGTCAGAGGCCTGGATCACAGACTCCACAGATGCGCAACGGGAATCAGAATTCCCAAGGCAACAAGGGCCAGCAGAACTACATGCGTGGACGGGTGAACCACGTGTCAGCTGAATCAGCCCAGGATGCTCAGGACGTTGTGCTCGGTACGTTCCTTGTTAATTCTGTACCTGCATCAGTTTTGTTTGATTCTGGAGCATCACATTCTTTCATTACTAAGCAATTTGTGGAAAAACATGATATACCTATGAGCCTTATGAAGAAAACTCTACTAGTTAGTTCCCCGGGCAGTGAGATGAAGGCTAATCACATATGCCCGCGGGTGAATCTGAAAATTATGGGGGTAGATTTTCCAGCCAATCTGATAGTCCTAAAGTCCAGTGGGATTGATGTGATTCTTGGCATGGATTGGTTATCTGGGTGCAAGGGAGTTATTCAGTGTGCCAAGAAGTCAGTGCTCTTGACCAGTCCTCAAGGAGATCAGATTGAGTTCATTGCCAACACGCCGTCTACAGATGAAGCAATGGTGAATCAGATCAAGGGAATACCTTTGGAGGAGATCAAGGTCGTGAATGAGTATCCAGACGTCTTTCCGGAAGATTTACCAGGTATGCCACCCGATCGTGACATTGAGTTCCGTATTGATCTCTTACCTGGCACTGCACCTATATTCAAAAGACCCTATAGGTTGGATGTTAAGGATTTAAGTGAACTAAAGAAACAAATAGAAGAGCTATTAGGAAAAGGATATATCCGTCCTAGCTCATCACCTTGGGGAGCCCCTGTCATCTTCGTTGATAAAAAGGATGGCACTAGAAGGATGTGTGTTGATTATAGAGCTCTCAACGATGCAACCATCAAGAACAAATACCCACTACCCAGAATAGAAGATCTGTTTGATCAGATGAGAGGTGCTAAAGTATTCTCCAAGATTGATCTACGGTCAGGATACCATCAGTTGAGAATTCGACCAGAAGACATCCCCAAAACAGCGTTCACTTCCAGATATGGGTTATTTGAGTACACTGTGATGTCGTTTGGATTGACCAATGCCCCGGCGTACTTCATGTACTTGATGAACAAGGTGTTCATGGAATATCTTGATAAGTTTGTAGTGGTGTTCATCGACGACATATTGGTGTTTTCTCGGAATGAAGAAGAACATGAAGAACATCTGAGATTGGTACTACAGAAACTCCGAGAGAATCAGTTGTATGCCAAGTTCAGTAAGTGTGATTTTTGGTTGAAAGAAGTTTCTTTCCTTGGTCATGTCATTACCGATGGAGGAATAGCAGTTGATCCCAGCAAGGTTCAGGATGTGTTGAATTGGAAGCCACCTACGAATGTGTCCGAGATCAGGAGTTTCCTTGGTTTGGCAGGATATTACCGCAGATTCATTGAAGGATTCTCCAAGATTGTGAAACCGCTCACCTCATTGTTAGAAAAGGAACGAGAGTTCAAATGGGATGAAGCTTGTCAGAATTGTTTTGAAGAGCTGAAGAAAAGGTTAACCACGGCCCCCGTGTTGATAATGCCAGATATACACAAAGGGTTCGATGTCTATTGTGACGCTTCACGTCTCGGTCTTGGTTGTGTGTTAATGCAAGAAGGCAGAGTGGTAGCTTATGCATCAAGGCAACTGAGGAAGCATGAGCAGAACTATCCAACTCATGATTTAGAGCTAGCCGCTGTCGTGCACGCACTGAAGATTTGGAGACACTATATGATTGGAAACAAGTGCCAAATTTTCACAGATCACAAAAGCTTGAAATATATCTTCACTCAGAGGGATCTCAATCTCAGACAACGTAGATGGTTGGAATTGATAAAGGATTATGACTTGGATATTCAGTATCATCCTGGCAAGGCTAACGTCGTAGCAGATGCTTTGAGTCGGAAGAGCCAAGCTAACATGGCTATAGCTCGACTAATGCCTCAAGAATTGTGTTGGGAAATGGAACGACTCAATCTCGGGATTCTTTATAACTCAGAAGCTATGACAATGGAGATTGAACCTACTCTTGAGCAGGAAATCAGACAAGGTCAGTTGACTGATGCTAAGATCAAAGAGATCAAGACTCTGATTGGTTTAGGAAAAACAACGGATTTGAAGCTATGACAATGGAGATTGAACCTACTCTTGAGCAGGAAATCAGACAAGGTCAGTTGACTGATGCTAAGATCAAAGAGATCAAGACTCTGATTGGTTTAGGAAAAACAACGGATTTCACCGAAGATGAACAAGGCACTGTTTGGTTCAGGAAAAGGATCTGTGTACCAGATATCGATCGTCTTCGTGAGCTCATATTGAAGGAAGCACATGATTCCGTATATTCTATTCACCCCGGCAGTACCAAGATGTACCAAGATTTAAAGGAGAAATATTGGTGGTATGGTCTTAAGAGAGACGTGGCAACTCACGTAGCTTTGTGTGATGTATGTCAAAGAGTGAAAGCAGAACATCAAAGGCCAGCAGGTTTGCTTCAGCCGTTGAAAATACCCGAGTGGAAATGGGAAGAAATTGGTATGGATTTTATCGTAGGATTGCCTCGCACTCGGGATGGTTATGATTCTATATGGGTCATTGTGGACAGATTGACTAAAGTTGCTCATTTCATTCCAGTTAAAACTACATATTCGGGAGCCAAGTTAGCAGAGCTGTATATGTCCCGAATTGTGTGTTTACACGGAGTACCAAGGAAGATAGTGTCTGATCGAGGTACCCAGTTCACATCTCGTTTTTGGCAGAAACTGCATGAGTCAATGGACACCAAGCTTAATTTTAGTTCAGCGTATCATCCACAAACAGATGGACAAACTGAGAGGACAAATCAAATCTTAGAGGATATGCTTAGAGCTTGTGCCTTAAAGCATGGAGGCAGTTGGGATAAGAGTTTGCCGTACGCAGAATTCTCTTATAACAACAGCTATCAAGCTAGTCTCAAGATGGCTCCATTTGAAGCTCTGTATGGAAGAAAGTGTAGGACACCGTTGTACTGGAGTCAGACAGGAGAAAGTCAGGTTTTCGGACCCGAAATTCTGCAAGAAGCCGAAAGACAAGTCCAGATAATCCGGGATAATCTCAGAACTGCTCAGTCACGACAGAAGAGTTATGCCGATACTCGGAGAAGAGAATTGACGTTTGAAGTTGGAGATTATGTATATCTCAAGGTGTCACCTATCAGAGGTCTCCGCAGATTCAAAGTCAAAGGGAAGTTGTCACCTCGCTATATTGGTCCTTTTCAGATCTTGGAAAGGAAAGGTGAAGTGGCATATCAGTTGGANTCGCCTTGGGGGGCAAGATTCGAGTTTGCTCGTTCAATGGTATTACTCTAACACTTGGGTAAGTTTGTAGAGCCGATGCTACGCGTCAGGTTTGAAAGCCGATGAAAAATCGTCTCAAGAACAAAATAAGAGCCGATGCGGTGTGCGTCGCCTTAAGAATTATATACAACAAAAGAAGAGTGTATTATAGCATTAAGCCGCTCGATGGCGGAGCAGGCTATCAATGTATCAGATCACTGGGTAAGACAGGTAGGTCTCAGTGTTCAAGGCTGCAGATATTTAACTACCAGATCAAGAGCAGTCTGACGGATCTTGTCAACATCAGCGATGGTCTTGGCGTCAGCTTCAGCATTCCCCTCTACAGGCTTGATTGTCTTGTGGATCTCTTTGGCGGCCTTAATGTGGATTTTGTAATCCTCTTCGGCCTTTGCTTTCCTAGCTGGGAGATCATCAAGTTCTTTTGTCTTGGCCTGGATGCTTGACAGAACTTGGGCAAGTTCTTGCTCTAATTGTTGTTTTCTGGCTTGAAGATTATCAAGCTCTGACTGGATAGAGGCAGGACGAGCCGATAGTTCTTTAATCAGTTTTGTTGACTCATCAGCCTGGGCGCGTTCTTCATCCCTCGCCTTGATTAGATTCTGCTGAGAGGTCCGATTGATGATTCGGCGATTGGCCTGCAACACTGGAAAGGAATGTCCTTCTATGTATGCCGCCGGAATCAGTGCTTCTTCCAGGTCTGACGGAAGTTGGCCCCTTAGAGTTTTGATGACCTTACGAATCGGCTTTGCATCCTGGACAAGATCGATGATGTCTTGGTGAAGGAGAGCAGATATGTCAAGCAATTTTGCCTTCACTTCATCAGACAGTAAGCTTTGCCCAGAGCTGATCTCTTCCTCCTCAGCTTGCAGCCGATCAAAATCAATTGATAGGGTCTGGCTGGCTTGAGGAGTATCTTGGGCCTGCAAAAGAAATAATTAAATATGATGTCAAAAAAGCTAATATGATCATATCAGGCTTGAAAGCTTACCTGTTTCCAGGCTAGTTCTTGCTCGGATCCGATCAGAGGGTTGTTGCTGCCCTGGATATTTGCTTGGGCAATCTCAAGGTCCGTCAGGACATTTTGGATGATTTGCTGGAAGGAAGAAAATAAGAACGAGATGGATATCAATTATTGAATAAGTCGGCTGAGAATTACCATTTCTTCTGGATCAGGGAGTTGGATCTGTGGAGGAGTTGCTGGTTGATCTCTTTGAAGGCCCTGGCTTGATTGTGCTTGTTCTTCTTGGCGTACTGGGCTTGGTTGACGAGGCGAGCCAGTTATGGTTCTCTCAGATGAAGACGAGTGAGACGAGCGGGCCTGTGCCGGGCTTGGTTGCATCTGAGCTGGACTCGGTAATCTTTGTGAGTCCGATTTTGGTGATTCCTCAGCCGATGGGCTTGAAGACTTGGTCGGACTGGGCTGGCGTGCAGAAGGTTCTCTGATGACCTGAATTTACAAAAAGGATTAATTCCAATAAAAATAGGTCAAGTTTATAAAAATCTTGAACTTACCAGAGCAGTTTTCGGGCGTTTGGGGATTTTGGAGGATGTCTGCTTCTTCCTTTTTCTACTATCGCCATATACCGACAGAAGCTTGCCGATAGTGGGAGAGTCACAGCCGATCCACGGATCTGGCGAGATATTGCTGTAGACGACTTGTTTCCCCGATCGAGTTATCGTTGGAGGGGTACGATCGACGTCCTAGTAAAGAATTGGTTAACAAAATGCAGTTATGAAAGGGAGGGAAGCAAGTTCAACAAATGTTACCTCTGGTCTGCCCTTGAAAGTAGGCTGCAACTTCCGAACATAAGTTTTGCAGGCGATGCAGAATAGGTGTTGACACCATTCGGCCCACCATATGTTGAAAGTCCGATGAGTCACAAGGCCAATTGCAAAGGTATCCAGGTTGGTTTTGTCAATGGGAGGCTCAAGTCCTAGAAGACGATCCCATTCCACGCCTGAGTCAACGTTTCCCCTTGGAAAAATTCGATCGGCCAAGATTAGGTAGGGTGGAAGCTGTCCGATACCAAACTGACGAGCGGCCAGGTTTGGATGATAGAATTCATAGGTTGACTGCCCTGACTTGCCCTGACTGAGGCCGATCGGGAGAAATTGGGCATTAATGCAAGTTCGAAAGATTGTCAGGGCTTCTGAATCTGCCTCTACAATCATGTTGAACTTGAATTTGTAGGGCAGCTCATATTCATCGGTGTGATGATACAAAAACCAGAGCATCTTGTCATCAGCAATGCCTCTGTAGAGAAGTGCAAAATACTTGGAAGATTCCTTGCTTGATAATTTCTCAGCCGGGAAACCCATGGCAGCTTCACCAAGTGAGGTACATCGGCGCCAGGTAATTTCTTCCGATTCAGGCTTGTTCTCTGGGAATTTCATCTTTCGAAAATCAACTTTGAAAGCCTTGCTCAGATGTAGCACTAACCACATCTGAATGAACCACCACGGCCCGCCAAGGTTGGTGATGAGTGATCCGGTCCTCAGGCGCTTGGCGACTTGATGAAGCAGATTGTATACTGCTCCCAGGAGAAGTTGACCAAGGTTGATGACATGGTCATTTACTAGCAATTCGGCCAGATGTTGGAAGTTGGCCGTCGGACCAAGAGTGGTGCCACAAAAGAAGAATCTGTCCAACCACATGTTCAGAAAGGCCGCATGCTCACGGTCAGTCACAGGTCCGGTCCGATGATTTTTCTCCATGTATCCTGTCCAGCCACCACAGCTCTTGGTCTTGAAATGGTGTTTGACTTTGATGTTGAGCTGAGAGGGACGTTTGTTGCCAGTGACATTGAGGCCGAGAAGCATGACTACATCCAGCAGTGTTGGGGTCATCGGACCATGTCCAAAGAGAAAAGCATTCAGTGCATCGGACCAAAAGTGTGATGCGGCGATTAAGAGATTCTCGTTTTTAGCAATGGGTCCGATGCTAAGGCCAATACACTGGGCGATATCTAATCTATCCCAGATTGCAGACTTGGAGGCCGACACTCTCAAGAACCAATTTTTCCATCCAGGAAGAACTGTCGGCCAAGATCGAAAGGCGTTCTTCCAATCATCCAAATCAAAACCTGAGGTCTTGAATGGGATCCGATGGGTTTCCAGATTAACGAATTTAGTGGGATCTGGGTCTCCCATTGGACCAAGAAGGTAGGCCCCTTGGTGGCCTACGGGGATTAGGGTTTGAGCGCGAGCGGCCTAAAAAGAAGATGCAAAATGAAAACGAGTTTGGAAAAGCCGAATCTAATGCGGAACTTGAGATGGGTTCAGATTCAGTGAAGTACCTCCGGGATTGGATAACGCGTTTCTCCTGCCGAGCTTGCATATGCCGAGGAAGAACTTGAGGCGAAGAAAGTTGATGAAGAAGGGGTTGAAGAGCTTGTTGCTGCCGCCGCTGTCGAGGTCATGACCGCCGCCATTGTTGAGCTCGTAGCTGCAGCCATAGTGGGAGGCATAGCAGATGGAGAACCCGCTGAGGCAGATGCGGAGGTGGAAGCGGATATCGAAGAATGGAGGGCACCCATGGAGGATGATTGCGCCATTTGAGACAATTTTGGTGTAAGCTCGAGTGAATGTGAATGGCTACTCGGGAGAGAGGAGGAAGAAGATGAGCAGTGTGGGTTCTTGGCGAGGAAGGAGAAGAGTACAGCGTGGCCGCCGGCGGTAATTTTATAAGGTGAAAACTGTCATGGTCCGGAGATCGAGGAGCCGCGCGGTACAGGTATGGGAAGTTTCGGCACGAAAATCGGTGGAGGAGTTATGATAACAGATACGAATTTTGGAACAAAATGATATTTTATTCCAAAATTGGGGGGCATGTGTTGACACCGGATTTTCGCACCTGACATGCTGAGTTAGATGGTGACGTGGTAAGGTTGAGGCTGCGCAGTGGACCCATTGACTGGTCAAAGCCGAAGGTGACAGAGAAGGAAGCCGATACTGAAGAGGAGTCCGATGAAGCAGGAGTCCGATCCGATGACGAGTGCAAGAGGAAAAGCGCGTCGGCTGAGAAGGAAGCGTATCAGATCCAGGGACTATTTCCTTTTCAGAAGGCGTCTGGGAGTCCCGTTCTATCTTAGATTTAGTTTACTTTATTTTGTTAGTCTGGTCCGATCAGGACTCTCCATGACCAGGGTATAAATATGAACCCTCGTCCATTGTAAAAACTATTCTCACAATCAATACAACCCGGCTTTACGCCAAAACCCTTAGTAGTAGTTACCGACGAAGCTCATTGGTGGACGGGCTGCATCAGTTCTGATCTCCGGCTTACCAGTAAGTTAGTCAATTTATCGAACTAGTATAGGCTTTGAATTGAGGCGCATCGCCCTTTCTCGTTTATACTGTTCAACCGATTTATCTCTGGATAATCAAGATTGATATAGATTCCCTACGTCGGAGCTAGATCAATATTGATTATTCAACAGATTATCATTTATCGGACTACACTTTAAGCCTAGATTCCCTACGTCGGAGCTAGGTATCAAGATTAGTCTAGATTCCCTACATCGGAGCTAGAATAATCTTGGTTACTAAAGGTAGTCTTTGCGGTTTGTTGGAGTTGCTAGATTGGTTTAGATCTACGCCATGTGAATCAATTCTACTTCTTCGACGGCTTTGAGCATTGGTCTTGGTCCGATTTAAGCAATATTTATCTTACAGCATCGTTCTAGGTCCGATCTTGCTTAGTGGTTTAATCTGGTTGTTCTTTGAGTATTGTACTGATGTAGATTCCCTACGTCGGAGCTGGATCTTTACAATGTGATTAGATTAATCTTTGATTGTCATGCTTGGTCTAGATTCCCTACGTCGGAGCTAGATTCATCTTGATTAGTCAAAGGAAGTTTTGGTTATGCCTTATTGCTATTTGAATGTTAAGTGTGGTGTAGATTCCCTACGTCGGAGCTGGATCTTGCTTAATTATTTGGTAGCATATCTTAGAATCAGAACGAATCTGTTAATGTTTTTACTTGCCTATTTGCTTAATCTGATCAACACCTGTGCGAGCATCTTGTCTAATTGACAGGTTGATGAGTTGAGTCAGATTATCTAGCTATCCGATCTGATCATAGTTAGAGAAATCTAGATTCCCTACGTCGGAGCTAGATTTCTCTGCAAAGGCTATGGTCCGATCGGCTAGTTAGATGATCCGATAAGACGAGTCAAACTGGCAATTAGGCAAGGTGGACAATGTATCGGCTTACACTTTGCTTATTTAATATCTTGTTTAAAGACACAGCCGATCCATTATTTCACATATTGGCCTTGCTTTACGCTTTACTTTATTATTTCAAAGGCTGATCTGTTATATCAATCAAGGTCCGATCCCGATTGGTTCGATTCTGAAGTCCGATTTGGTGTCCGATTGAGGTCCGATCACTTGGTCCGATTGACGTCATCAAAGAGGTCCGATTGGCATCGGCCGATACGTGTCTGATTGGGTCTTGGCTAAAATTCGACGTTACTCCATCGTCTGAAATAGAGCCGGCACAATCAAAGAGTAATTTAACTGTTTTATTCCCTTGTCAATTACAGGTCAAATTGACTGGCACGCTGCGAACCTGAACTGGAGTGCGGACTAGCACTGGAGTGAAGCAGATCTCCCTGGTCTTCGTGTGCTGCACGCGGGAGATACGACCGCCGATTTTCCGCGTCAACACATTTTTGGCACGCCTGGTGGGACACGAAAAACAAAATCCAAGATGTCGTCGTCTGATGCTGAACAAGAAGTTGCAGCGAGACTTGCTGCTGAGAAAGAAGCTGCAGAAAAGGCCAAGAACGACAAAAACAAGACGCCTGAGACGACCATTCCAATCACAAAGGCCGATCTGTCCAAACTCAATTGGATGCAGTTCAGGCCCAGATTGATGCGTTTGAGAAACTCTGTCTTGGCCAATTTGGGCGTAATCATTCAGGCCCTATGCTCAAAGCTCCTCTCCCGGATCCAGAGTTGATCAAGAAGACGACTGAAGCTCGGGAGTACCAGATCAATACATCAGAGATGATTCACCAGGCTGTTCATCATGCGTTGATCAATCAGTCAGGCACTTTGGTGAATTCTCTGGACAATCTCATCAGGAAGGCGGTGGATGATGCTGTTTGCTTGAAAGGTCCAGTGTATATAGCAGATTCTGCAGGAGCATCAGGATCAGGAAGAGACAAAGAGACAACAGATAATGCAATGACCGTTACTCCACAGATGCCGATTGCTCCACCACCTCCTGTTGAACTGGCCAACGGTTTTCTGTTGATGGCCGATGGAACTATTGTCGGCCCACATGGTGAAAAGTATGCCAGGACTCTGAACGAAGGAGAGAAACAACCTGCAGCTGCAAGGCTGCGTACAGAGATTCCTTCACATCAGCGTATGGTTGGCGATTGCAATAACTATGTGATGGACATAGCTGATGGAATGCCACATGGAAATCAACAGTCCGATTGGTCACAGAAGATAGCCGAGGTGATCCAAAACCAGTTCGGCTTGAAGCCTAAAGATGAAGCGAGGTTGTATCGGCACCCGTACCCATCTTACTTTGATGCAGTGCCCCTTCCTCCGCGTTACAGAGTGCCGGATTTCTCCAAATTCTCCGGCCAAGATGATATGACCACCATCGAACATGTGAGTCGATTCTTGGCTCAGTGTGGTGAGGCTGCTTCAGAGGAGGGACTCAGGCTCAGGTTTTTCCCTCTGTCACTGTCAGGGCCGGCGTTTACCTGGTTTACGTCGTTGCCAGCAGGATCAGTAACAGGATGGTCCGATATGGAGAAGCAGTTCCATAAATACTTCTTTTCTGGTCTCAACGAGATGAAGATCTCCGATTTGATTGCCATCAGGCAGAGGAATGATGAGACCGTCAAGGAGTACATTCAACGATTCCATGACACTAGGAATCGGTGCTATAGTCTGAAGCTGTCTGACATGCAGTTGGCCGAGCTTGCATTCCAGGGTTTGCTCGCGCCAATTAAAGAGAAGTTTTCTGCTCAGGAGTTTGAAACATTGGGACAGCTGGTTCAGAAGGTGTCAGCTCACGAGGTCCGATATCAGGAGATGAAGCGTGTGAAGTTTGCCAAACAGGTGTCTTATCTCTCTGAGTCTGAAGAAGAAGCTGATGTCAATATAGCTGAATGAACCAAATCCAAGAAGCCGGTGTCGCTCCCATGGATCAAACAGAATCCTGAAAAGTTCGGATTTGACATAACAAAGGCCGATAAGATTTTTGATTTGCTGCTCAGTGAAAAGCTTATCCAACTCTCTGCAAATCATTCAATTCTATCAGCCGATGAGTTGAAAAAACGTAAGTATTGCAAATGGCACAACTCAACTTCTCACGAGACCAATGAATGCAAAGTGTTCAGAAGGGAGATCCAATTGGCTATTGAGTCAGGCAAGATCAAGTTTGAGGACAATAAGAAAGCCATGAAGATCGATGGTCATCCCTTCCCTAATAACTTTGCTGATTTCTCCTTTTCCGTTAATATGGTTGATGCTAATGAAAAGGGGAAGTTTAAGGTGCTTACATCGGACCACGCCAAGAGTTCTGGTGCCGTTGATCCTGCGGTTCAAGTTACTGTTGAAGAGCTGCGGAGGAATCCTCAGGCATTTGGGCGAAAATCTAATGCCCCTGGTGGATATCGGCCACGTGTGACTTCCCAAATGCTGATTAATAAATACAAGAGGCAGCAAGCAGCAGCCCGAGCGTGGGAAGAACGTGAGGAACGGCGACGTCGGAGGCGCGAGTATCAGGAGAGACGGCTTGATGAAGAGTATGATGATCGGCGCCGACGTGATGACAGGTCCGATGGCCAACGCCGATTTGATGACAGGTCCGATGGCAGGCGCTGGATTGATAATAGAACTGATGACCGTCGTCAGTATGGTCATAGGTCTGATTGGTATGCGGATAGGCGTCAAGCTTATGACCGGTACGAGCAAGATGATGATCACTGGGGGTGTCCTTTCTTCGTATTCTGCTGGAACGAGAAGCTCAGATTGCCGTCAAAAGCGGATTGTCCTGAATGCAGTTTCCAGTATGAAGAGTATAGAGCTTCCAAGCGAGGTCGACGATCAGTTCATGAATGGATCGGCGTCAGGATTGATGATCATCATCAAAGAGATGAAGGCCGGGTTAATGCTCATGGCCATAAAAATAATGAAGGCCGGGCTGATGCTCATGGCCCTGAAAAAATAGAAGAGAAGGCTCCAGTTCAGAATCGGACTGACGAACCTCCAATGAGGCCTGGACAGTGGTGCCCATCAGGGATTTCCAAGTCCAAGAAGAGACGTGTGCAACGCTTGCGCTATCGTGAGCAGATTCAGGAGCAGGAATTGGCGAAAGAAAAGAAGTGGCGCATCAAGATGGCCAATGATGGTGAAGCAAGCACATCGGCCGCAATAAATATGGTTTTGATGTTGCCTTCTGATTTTGCTGCTCCTGATGAACAGGACGATTATGAGGTCGACTATGAACTGGAGGAAGCCGCTGCATGCTTGGTCCTTGACTCAGAGAAGGCGGTCTTTGAAAAACCAAATGCAAATGGGTATCGGCACCTGAAGCCTCTATACATCAAGGGATACGTTGATGGGAAGCCGATGACCAAGATGTTGGTCGATGGAGGAGGTGCTGTTAATCTCATGCCCTATTCCACGTTTCGCAAGCTGGGTAAAGGGATTGATGATCTGATCAAGACCAATATGACACTCAAGGATTTTGGCGGGAACGTTTCAGAGCCTCGGGGGGCAATTCATGTTGAATTGACCATCGGCAGCAAGACATTGCCGACCACCTTCTTTGTGATTGATGGCCAAGGTTCTTACAGCATGCTCCTCGGACGTGATTGGATCCATGCCAATTGCTGCATCCCATCTACAATGCATCAATGTTTGATCCAATGGCAAGGCAATACTGTAGAGATCGTCCCAGCTGATGATTCGGTTAGCATTGCTACAGCCGAATCAACGATTTGGGAGTTTGAAGGAGTTGAATGCCTGTCAGGGAAAGCATGGGATGGTGATTTTCTCAAGGTGTCCGATCAAGGACTAAAGCCGATCCAAGCAGTCGGCTCTGAGACTTTGTTTTAAATGGATGATCCGACGAAAACAAAGGCCGATATGGTTAATCAGTTCTTTCAGATATGTATTTTGGAAGTTCTTCTTATAAATTGAATCGGCCTGATTGTTGTTTCGCCTTGGGGGGCAAGATTCGAGTTTGCTCGTTCAATGGTATTACTCTAACACTTGGGTAAGTTTGTAGAGCCGATGCTACGCGTCAGGTTTGAAAGCCGATGAAAAATCGTCTCAAGAACAAAATAAGAGCCGATGCGGTGTGCGTCGCCTTAAGAATTATATACAACAAAAGAAGAGTGTATTATAGCATTAAGCCGCTCGATGGCGGAGCAGGCTATCAATGTATCAGATCACTGGGTAAGACAGGTAGGTCTCAGTGTTCAAGGCTGCAGATATTTAACTACCAGATCAAGAGCAGTCTGACGGATCTTGTCAACATCAGCGATGGTCTTGGCGTCAGCTTCAGCATTCCCCTCTACAGGCTTGATTGTCTTGTGGATCTCTTTGGCGGCCTTAATGTGGATTTTGTAATCCTCTTCGGCCTTTGCTTTCCTAGCTGGGAGATCATCAAGTTCTTTTGTCTTGGCCTGGATGCTTGACAGAACTTGGGCAAGTTCTTGCTCTAATTGTTGTTTTCTGGCTTGAAGATTATCAAGCTCTGACTGGATAGAGGCAGGACGAGCCGATAGTTCTTTAATCAGTTTTATTGACTCATCAGCCTGGGCGCGTTCTTCATCCCTCGCCTTGATTAGATTCTGCTGAGAGGTCCGATTGATGATTCGGCGATTGGCCTGCAACACTGGAAAGGAATGTCCTTCTATGTATGCCGCCGGAATCAGTGCTTCTTCCAGGTCTGACGGAAGTTGGCCCCTTAGAGTTTTGATGACCTTACGAATCGGCTTTGCATCCTGGACAAGATCGATGATGTCTTGGTGAAGGAGAGCAGATATGTCAAGCAATTTTGCCTTCACTTCATCAGACAGTAAGCTTTGCCCAGAGCTGATCTCTTCCTCCTCAGCTTGCAGCCGATCAAAATCAATTGATAGGGTCTGGCTGGCTTGAGGAGTATCTTGGGCCTGCAAAAGAAATAATTAAATATGATGTCAAAAAAGCTAATATGATCATATCAGGCTTGAAAGCTTACCTGTTTCCAGGCTAGTTCTTGCTCGGATCCGATCAGAGGGTTGTTGCTGCCCTGGATATTTGCTTGGGCAATCTCAAGGTCCGTCAGGACATTTTGGATGATTTGCTGGAAGGAAGAAAATAAGAACGAGATGGATATCAATTATTGAATAAGTCGGCTGAGAATTACCATTTCTTCTGGATCAGGGAGTTGGATCTGTGGAGGAGTTGCTGGTTGATCTCTTTGAAGGCCCTGGCTTGATTGTGCTTGTTCTTCTTGGCGTACTGGGCTTGGTTGACGAGGCGAGCCAGTTATGGTTCTCTCAGAAGAAGACGAGTGAGACGAGCGGGCCTGTGCCGGGCTTGGTTGCATCTGAGCTGGACTCGGTAATCTTTGTGAGTCCGATTTTGGTGATTCCTCAGCCGATGGGCTTGAAGACTTGGTCGGACTGGGCTGGCGTGCAGAAGGTTCTCTGATGACCTGAATTTACAAAAAGGATTAATTCCAATAAAAAGAGGTCAAGTTTATAAAAATCTTGAACTTACCAGAGCAGTTTTCGGGCGTTTGGGGATTTTGGAGGATGTCTGCTTCTTCCTTTTTCTACTATCGCCATATACCGACAGAAGCTTGCCGATAGTGGGAGAGTCACAGCCGATCCACGGATCTGGCGAGATATTGCTGTAGACGACTTGTTTCCCCGATCGAGTTATCGTTGGAGGGGTACGATCGACGTCCTAGTAAAGAATTGGTTAACAAAATGCAGTTATGAAAGGGAGGGAAGCAAGTTCAACAAATGTTACCTCTGGTCTGCCCTTGAAAGTAGGCTGCAACTTCCGAACATAAGTTTTGCAGGCGATGCAGAATAGGTGTTGACACCATTCGGCCCACCATATGTTGAAAGTCCGATGAGTCACAAGGCCAATTGCAAAGGTATCCAGGTTGGTTTTGTCAATGGGAGGCTCAAGTCCTAGAAGACGATCCCATTCCATGCCTGAGTCAACGTTTCCCCTTGGAAAAATTCGATCGGCCAAGATTAGGTAGGGTGGAAGCTGTCCGATACCAAACTGACGAGCGGCCAGGTTTGGATGATAGAATTCATAGGTTGACTGCCCTGACTTGCCCTGACTGAGGCCGATCGGGAGAAATTGGGCATTAATGCAAGTTCGAAAGATTGTCAGGGCTTCTGAATCTGCCTCTACAATCATGTTGAACTTGAATTTGTAGGGCAGCTCATATTCATCGGTGTGATGATACAAAAACCAGAGCATCTTGTCATCAGCAATGCCTCTGTAGAGAAGTGCAAAATACTTGGAAGATTCCTTGCTTGATAATTTCTCAGCCGGGAAACCCATGGCAGCTTCACCAAGTGAGGTACATCGGCGCCAGGTAATTTCTTCCGATTCAGGCTTGTTCTCTGGGAATTTCATCTTTCGAAAATCAACTTTGAAAGCCTTGCTCAGATGTAGCACTAACCACATCTGAATGAACCACCACGGCCCGCCAAGGTTGGTGATGAGTGATCCGGTCCTCAGGCGCTTGGCGACTTGATGAAGCAGATTGTATACTGCTCCCAGGAGAAGTTGACCAAGGTTGATGACATGGTCATTTACTAGCAATTCGGCCAGATGTTGGAAGTTGGCCGTCGGACCAAGAGTGGTGCCACAAAAGAAGAATCTGTCCAACCACATGTTCAGAAAGGCCGCATGCTCACGGTCAGTCACAGGTCCGGTCCGATGATTTTTCTCCATGTATCCTGTCTAGCCACCGCAGCTCTTGGTCTTGAAATGGTGTTTGACTTTGATGTTGAGCTGAGAGGGACGTTTGTTGCCAGTGACATTGAGGCCGAGAAGCATGACTACATCCAGCAGTGTTGGGGTCATCGGACCATGTCCAAAGAGAAAAGCATTCAGTGCATCGGACCAAAAGTGTGATGCGGCGATTAAGAGATTCTCGTTTTTAGCAATGGGTCCGATGCTAAGGCCAATACACTGGGCGATATCTAATCTATCCCAGATTGCAGACTTGGAGGCCGACACTCTCAAGAACCAATTTTTCCATCTAGGAAGAACTGTCGGCCAAGATCGAAAGGCGTTCTTCCAATCATCCAAATCAAAACCTGAGGTCTTGAATGGGATCCGGTGGGTTTCCAGATTAATGAATTCAGTGGGATCTGGGTCTCCCATTGGACCAAGAAGGTAGGCCCCTTGGTGGCCTACGGGGATTAGGGTTTGAGCGCGAGCGGCCTAAAAAGAAGATGCAAAATGAAAACGAGTTTGGAAAAGCCAAATCTAATGCGGAACTTGAGATGGGTTCAGATTCAGTGAAGTACCTCCGGGATTGGATAACGCGTTTCTCCTGCCGAGCTTGCATATGCCGAGGAAGAACTTGAGGCGAAGAAAGTTGATGAAGAAGGGGTTGAAGAGCTTGTTGCTGCCGCCGCTGTCGAGGTCATGACCGCCGCCATTGTTGAGCTCGTAGCTGCAGCCATAGTGGGAGGCATAGCAGATGGAGAACCCGCTGAGGCAGATGCGGAGGTGGAAGCAGATATCGAAGAATGGAGGGCACCCATGGAGGATGATTGCGCCATTTGAGACAATTTTGGTGTAAGCTCGAGTGAATGTGAATGGCTACTCGGGAGAGAGGAGGAAGAAGATGAGCAGTGTGGGTTCTTGGCGAGGAAGGAGAAGAGTACAGCGTGGCCGCCGGCGGTAATTTTATAAGGTGAAAACTGTCATGGTCCGGAGATCGAGGAGCCGCGCGGTACAGGTATGGGAAGTTTCGGCACGAAAATCGGTGGAGGAGTTATGATAACAGATACGAATTTTGGAACAAAATGATATTTTATTCCAAAATTGGGGGGCATGTGTTGACACCAGATTTTTGCACCTGACATGCTGAGTTAGATGGTGACGTGGTAAGGTTGAGGCTGCGCAGTGGACCCATTGACTGGTCAAAGCCGAAGGTGACAGAGAAGGAAGCCGATACTGAAGAGGAGTCCGATGAAGCAGGAGTCCGATCCGATGACGAGTGCAAGAGGAAAAGCGCGTCGGCTGAGAAGGAAGCGTATCAGATCCAGGGACTATTTCCTTTTCAGAAGGCGTCTGGGAGTCCCGTTCTATCTTAGATTTAGTTTACTTTATTTTGTTAGTCTGGTCCGATCAGGACTCTCCATGACCAGGGTATAAATATGAACCCTCGTCCATTGTAAAAACTATTCTCACAATCAATACAACCCGGCTTCACGCCAAAACCCTTAGTAGTAGTTACCGACGAAGCTCATTGGTGGACGGGCTGCATCAGTTCTGATCTCCGGCTTACCAGTAAGTTAGTCAATTTATCGAACTAGTATAGGCTTTGAATTGAGACGCATCGCCCTTTCTCGTTTATACTGTTCAACCGATTTATCTCTGGATAATCAAGATTGATATAGATTCCCTACGTCGGAGCTAGATCAATATTGATTATTCAACAGATTATCGTTTATCGGACTACACTTTAAGCCTAGATTCCCTACGTCGGAGCTAGGTATCAAGACTAGTCTAGATTCCCTACGTCGGAGCTAGAATAATCTTGGTTACTAAAGGTAGTCTTTGCGGTTTGTTGGAGTTGCTAGATTGGTTTAGATCTACGCCATGTGAATCAATTCTACTTCTTCGACGGCTTTGAGCATTGGTCTTGGTCCGATTTAAGCAATATTTATCTTACAGCATCGTTCTAGGTCCGATCTTGCTTAGTGGTTTAATCTGGTTGTTCTTTGAGTATTGTACTGATGTAGATTCCCTACGTCGGAGCTGGATCTTTACAATGTGATTAGATTAATCTTTGATTGTCATGCTTGGTCTAGATTCCCTACGTCGGAGCTAGATTCATCTTGATTAGTCAAAGGAAGCTTTGGTTATGCCTTATTGCTATTTGAATGTTAAGTGTGGTGTAGATTCCCTACGTCGGAGCTGGATCTTGCTTAATTATTTGGTAGCATATCTTAGAATCAGAACGAATCTGTTAATGTTTTTACTTGCCTATTTGCTTAATCTGATCAACACCTGTGCGAGCATCTTGTCTAATTGACAGGTTGATGAGTTGAGTCAGATTATCTAGCTATCCGATCTGATCATAGTTAGAGAAATCTAGATTCCCTACGTCGGAGCTAGATTTCTCTGCAAAGGCTATAGTCCGATCGGCTAGTTAGATGATCCGATAAGACGAGTCAAACTGGCAATTAGGCAAGGTGGACAATGTATCGGCTTACACTTTGCTTATTTAATATCTTGTTTAAAGACACAGCCGATCCATTATTTCACATATTGGCCTTGCTTTACGCTTTACTTTATTATTTCAAAGGCTGGTCTGTTATATCAATCAAGGTCCGATCCCGATTGGTCCGATTCTGAAGTCCGATTTGGTGTCCGATTGAGGTCCGATCACTTGGTCCGATTGACGTCATCAAAGAGGTCCGATTTTGAGGTCCGATTGGCATCGGCCGATACGTGTCTGATTGGGTCTTGGCTAAAATTCGACGTTACTCCATCGTCTGAAATAGAGCCGGCACAATCAAAGAGTAATTTAACTGTTTTATTCCCTTGTCAATTACAGGTCAAATTGACTGGCACGCTGCGAACCTGAACTGGAGTGCGGACTGGCACTGGAGTGAAGCAGATCTCCCTGGTCCTCGTGTGCTGCACGCGGGAGATACGACCGCCGATTTTCCGCGTCAACAGATCCCTGTCATCATCTTAAGCGTGTTGAGAACCTTCGAACTCTCTGCAGTGCTATGTAAGTGGTGCTCCACATCTATTCCAACTGGTTTTGCCTTTAACATGATCTTTTATTGCTTCCCCTAGTTTCATAACTTATGGCAACAGTGTTAGTAGAAAACAAATTGAGCATTAAAATATTTTGGAGATAAGTATTCAGTAAAAAAATTATTTAACTATAAATCAAACATGTAAGCTAGGTCATATAATATACAACTTTGTGATCTATTATGAATCGACGGGATAACGTTTGCAAACCAATCAGAATACGTGCAAGCTATTTTTTACAATCAGAAGGGAAAGGGAGATGAAAGCGCTGCCTATTATTACCTCCTTTGTGAAATATAGGCATCATGGTAATAGACCTGGACAAGTACACGTCCAAATGCATAGCTAAAAATTCCTTAGGGCCTGTTCGGATCCACCCGACCCAGAGCTAGCTGAAGTTTAGCTGGGGGTGTTTGGATTCTCCAACTAATTGAAGACAATGGACCATGCTACCCTTCATGAAAATAATAGAAAAATAAATAATGATGGCTGCACTAATTTTAGAAGGGGCAATCTTGTCTTTAAACATGTTTGAGCTAGTTTTAGCTGGGTTCAACCAGCTAAAAGAATAGTGCACCTTTTAACCTCTAGCTAAAGTTTAGTTGTGTTTTAGCTGGCCCCGTTTGGATCTCTGACAGCTAAACTTTAGCAGCTAAAGTTTAGCTGATGGATCAAACAGGGCCTTATTTTAAGGATGAAGATAGTAGTAAATAAGAAAAATCATAGATAAATTAGCACTTGAGACATGTTGTTTTTCGATCCGTGCATGTATATAGTTAATGGCTGGGGCTAGACCTACCACTGGGGAGGGTATGGGAAAATCCAATCTTATTCATACCCAAATCCAAATATCTATTACCCAATCCTTACCCTCTTCATTCTTACTCATATCCAGTGGATAATTAACTTTGTACTAGATATTATATATCTCTTGTGGATAAATAGTTTTCTCCCCATATCCTACCCTCCCCATTTGTAATGGATAATTAATTTTCTACCCAGACCCTCCCCATTTGATGTGGGTGTGGATTTGAGTCTGAGTTTTGGATATTCAGGAAGATACCTACCTGGGGCACATATCCTTCATTTCCGGACCCGCGAGATTATCGAAGCCGGGTGACGATATGCACTCGTCCGCCATGCAAACCGTGACAACCATATTATACCTTATGAAGAAAAATCAAGATGTTTGGTGGCGCGCATTATCCTGATGGTCGAATAACAAAGGCGTGAAGGTAGAAGCGTTGTCCCAAAATTTAGTATGCAACCAGATGATATGGAATTAAGCATCTTCTATGTAATCCTTCTTTTTTCCAAAAGCATGGGGTTTGTTATCAGTATTTTATCACTTCAAATATAGTATCTTCATTTTAATACAACACTTGCATGCAATATCTTTGCGTTGGAAGAATCCAGATATAACCCCACTCCTTTGACCTTAGGAACAGTGTTATGTGTACATCCGAGCATTACAACCGGCACGTCACAACCAGTTGACCAAGAACCAGTCCCCAGTAGAAAAAGAGGCTTTGGTTCCATACATTTAGTCCCGGATGGAATTGGACCCGGAACTAAATGTCCATTAGTCCTGGCTCGAAAAGTTAGATGCACCCGAGACTCTTTAGTTCCGGGTGATGGTTTCTTTTAGTCCCGGGTTGTGGCTTCACCCGGGACTAAGCCACAACCCGGGACTAAAAGATATCCTTTAGTCCCGGGTGAAACAACGACCCGGGACCAAAGCTTGTACTGTTCACACTGATATTTTTTCTAAGTCCCGCGCTTGTCTTTTTATCTTCCCGAGCACTCTTACTCCCTTATCTTCTCCTTCTCTCCCATAGACTCTTCCTCTCCACTCATCTCTCCCTTCCTTATCCTAACTCCTCCTCCTCCTCTCTCTCTCAGGCAGGAAGCCGGCGGGCGGCCAGGCCGGCGCGCCGCCACGCG
>CM014277.1:81914640-81934034 GCA_004135705.1 Alloteropsis semialata
CGCGGGCTGGCCGGTGCGCGCGCGGCCAGGCGCCCCCGCTGCCAGTCCAGCGCGCGGGCAAATGGGGCCGGGTGCCGCCGCCGCCACGGCCAGGTCTGGGTGCAAGATTTTTTTTTATTTTTGATGTGAGGCCAGTTTGATCTGTGAGTTTTGATTGGAAGATTATTGGTGATTCTGTGATCACGTAAACTGATGTGAGGATTATCGGTGATTTTGCGAACTGATGTGAGGATTGACCATTGTGATTGTGAATTTTGCTGTGGAATTCTCGTATAATTGATCCTGTGATTGTGAGTTTTATAACTGATCCTGTGATTGTGAGTTTTATGTGATTTTTTATGTGGAGCTTCTCTAGAAGCCAAAAGCTGGAGCAAGCAACGCATCGGCTGGATCGGCCTGTTTTTTTTTATTTGTTGAAAATCACATTAGTCCCGGTTGGTATTCTAGTCCGGACTAAAGCCAGCTTTTAGTCTCGGGTAAATACCCGGGACTAAAAGCTGCGGCCTTTAGTCCCGGCGCCGTAGTCCCGGTTGCGGAACCAGGACTAAAGCCGATTCAGCACCGGGACTAAAGGCCATTTCTCTACTAGTGAGTTTTGATGGTTGCATTACTCTTGGTTCAAGGGTGGCACAGCCAAAACAAAGAATTAGGAGTGATAGCAACCATTTGAGCCAGTTGCGGTAAACAGGTTGTGATGCCTCTAGGTGTCATCAGAACCAGATGTTGCCTATAACCGGTTGCAAAGATGGTCATAACGATGGGTTTATGACTAGAAACAAAGCGGTTGTCAATGAAACGTAAACACCAAAATGCGTGCTCCCATGAGTATTATATTATTGAATATCCATACTACAACAACACACATGAGTTGAAAATATGCAGAATATATGTGTTCTTATAGGCGCACTACGTGAAAACCTCAAATAGGTAACGCGGCATTGGTAACGGACCTTCATGGCCCGTTACTAATATTAATAAAGGTAACGGACATTATTAATGTCCGTTACAAATGAGGCCTCCTCAGCCAAATCCAACCTCCACAGCGATAATGCCCGTTACCAATAAGAAACATTGGTAACGGGCGTCAACAACACCCGTTACACAGAAGTGAACGGTAACGGCTATTTTATTTGCCCGTTACTCGACTGGTGGATCCGGACCCGAATTTTTATTCCATTCCGATTTTACTTCGCTCCTCGCGTCCGCGGACGAGGACCACCACCGCGCTCTGTGCCTCGACTCTATCCTCGCTTCTGTCTCTTCTCCTCCCCGCAGCTCAGATCTGAGCCGCCGCTGTCTCCTCCCCTTCCCTCTCGGCGCCCTCGAGTACGTCGCCTTCCTCTCCTCCCCGCTCCCCCTCCCCCCACCTCGCTCTCCCCTGCACGCGCGCGCCTCACCCCCGACGAGCAGCTAGGGTTCGAGCAGGTTGCTCATCGTGTCGGGCTCCGTCGTGGCCATGGCGGAGGCGCACCCGGACCTGGTGCGGTCGCTCATCGTGTCGGGCTCCGTCGTGGCCATGACCGACTACATCAGCGAGGCCACGCTGGAGCGGATCGGCGTCAGGTCCTCGGCCGAGCTGCTGCTGCCGGAGTCCGTCAAGGGGCTCAAGGCGCTGCTCTCCATCGCCACCCACCGCAAGCTCTGGTTCCCCTACCGCCTCCACCGGGACTACCTCGAGGTGAGCACGCCATTGCCGCTGTAGAGGAGATCCCCTCCGTCCGCGGCGGCGCGTGGCCTCCCTCCGCGGCGGCGCTCGAGGCGAGACCGGCTTCGGCGAGTGAGGCGCGACCGGGATCGAGCAGGCAAAGCTGTCGCGGTGGCAGCGACGAGTTTCGAGCAGCATGGCGGCAGCACGGGGCTTCGCGAGGTGTCCCCGGCTGCGTCCTCCCCATAGCTTTCACCCTTGTAGCTTGGTTTTTGGGTCATGTATGTGTGATTAATTCGATCTGGGTACTCTAGGGTTTCAATTTTTCACAAGATTTTCCTATATCCTATATTCATGTGTAATAGTGAAGTAATGCACATCCTGGTCATCCTCTACCAGGCACGAAGGAGCAGCAGCCTGGAGAAATTGAGGTGAGACTCTCAAACCCTGATCCCCTTCCACCATCCTGAAATATTTTCATGGATCTTTGTGTGCTATTTTTTACCATGGTTTCTATGGGTTGTGGTTCATGTATTGTTTTTGGGAGTGTGGCTCAAATTCAAAGGTCCAGTCCCTGTCATGTTTGTCTACAATTGAACAACGATGCAGAGTTAATTAGTTCAGAACATACGTAAGTTATTAAGTTCAGTAATAGCTTAGATGAGTAGTACATATGCTTGTTTTATTGGTTGATTTGTGGAAATGCTCTCCCGCCCAACAGTAGCAGTGTAGCACCCATTTGTCTTTTCCAGTCTTTAGAATTGAGTATTAGTTTTGTCACTAGCATTTAGCTTCATGTGTGCATTTTTAAGTAGTTTATGTGTGCATTTAGCTTCAATAAAAATTAGTAGTTGCATTGCAGGAACTCCACCATATTGTCTTGATCTGTGTTGATGGTGGAACGCTGATGACCCCCCTAATGGCCGTGAAGGACTAGTGGTGCAAACAAATTAAGGTGCGACTCCTCAATCCGCTGCTCCCGCACACACACCCTCTACCTCCTGATTCGTCCTAATTTTCCCTCCTGTGATGTTGTTGTGGGCATTCATGGATTTGCTCTTTATTTTTTTCATGGTCATTTGGGTAGTGGCTGAACTCACTAACCATTTAGTTCAGTAATTTTATTAGTGTGTCTTCTGTATTTCTTCAGCTAGCTCATCAGTTTCTGTTTTGTTCAGTAAGTATGACCTTGTGTGTCACGGGCAGAGGGAAAAGGGGAATTGGTGGGAGGAATTCGGCGAAGATTATACTCAAATGAAGTTGCCGGTCGTGGCCCAGGCCCTCGACGCCGCGGCGGAGCTATGGCTGCTCGACGGCGCGACGCGGAGGCTGGACACGAGAGGCAGATGAATACAATCTCCAAGCTTGCTAAAAACTAACCACCAGGTCTGATCTTATAGACGGATCGCCTGGGAACAAACCAATCATATCTAAACCAACTAATCCCTACTTTTATTCTCAACAAATCCCGGTGACTTGAACTGAACGTCCTGCATACCAGCCGATGGCCCTACGACTCCTGGGCGCGATCCTGCCTCTTCCGGCGTCGTTGATAGTGCAAGCCCCACATGACATCTCTCCCCCCCTGGACAAGCAGCTCGTCCTCGAGCTGAAAAGAGGGATAGAGCTGACGGAACTCCTCCAACGGCATCCAAGAAGTTTCTGCAGCAGGCAGACCCTTCCAACGCACGAGCAGCTCATGATGGCCACGAGCAAGGCGGCACTTGAGGACTTCGGCCGGCTCCACACAGACGCGCCCATGCCGAACCGGCGGAAGAGGCGGCGGCGATGATGGAGGCTCCCCCACGAACTTCTTCAGCAGCCCGACATGAAACACATCATGGAGGCGAGCACCCGTAGGTAACTGAACACGATAAGCCACATCGCCTATGCGCTCCACAATCTGAAATGGGCCAAAGAACCGAGGCCCCAGCTTCCCACGGCCTTGTACGCCCAGAGACGCCACCGGGCGATGCAACAAACGCAACCAAACCCACTGACCGACCGCGAACTCCACCTCGCGATGACGGCGATCATAAACCGCCTTGTAATGTTGCTGAGCTTGCTCCAGCCGGTCACGCACCTCCCCCAGGAACTCATCACGAGCAGCCATCAGTGCCGCCACTGCCGGTAACTGTGCGTCGCCAGGGACATACGAGCTGATGGCCGGCGGGTCGCGGCCGAACACAACGTTGAACGGAGACGTTCCCAGTGATGTCTGAAAGGCTGTGTTATAACAGTACTCAGCCCAGGAGAGCCATTGCATCCACTGACGCGGCCGATCACCCGTCAAGCAACGCAAGTACATGGAGATGATTTTGTTGGTGGCTTCAGACTGGCCGTCAGACTGTGGGTGAAAAGCCGAGGTGAAGTTGAGGTGAATACCGGACAGCCGGAACAATTCTCTCCAGAATGCGCTGGTGAACACCGGGTCCCTGTCACTAACCACTGACACCGGCATGCCGTGTAGGCGAACCACCTCAGCAAAGAAAGCCTGAGCGACCGAAGTGGCCGTGTACGGGTGCGCCAAAGGGATGAAGTGAGCCGACTTGCTGAACCGGTCTACCACTGTCAGAATGACTGATTTACCATGCACCTTGGGAAGAGCTTCAATGAAATCCATGGCGATGTCGGCCCAGACGGACGACGGCACCGGCAGGGGCTGCAACAGACCCGCCGGCTTCAAGTGTTCCACCTTGTTCTGCTGGCAAACGGCACAGGAGCGCACGAAGTCCTGCACCAAAGCCCGATCGGTGGGAACATGGAAATCTGCACGAAGCCGGTGAAGCGTTTTCTGGACGCCTTCATGTCCCAGCCCATGGACAAAGGCCAGAACGTGGGGCAGCAGCTCTGAAGACGCCGGCAGGTGCACCCGGCCCTTGAACAAGAGGAGGCCATCCCGCACCGTCCATTGCGGTGGCTGCGACCCCGCGACGATGGCGTCACGCAGCGCCCCCAACTCTGCCGATGCAGCCACCTCGGCGCGGATGTCGTCGAAGAGGCTGAAACTTGGGGCCGACAGCGCCATGACCGCGGCGCCGTGCTCATCGCGGCGGGAGAGCGCGTCCGCCACCGTGTTCGTCGCGCCCGGCTTGTATTCGACGGCGAAGTCGAAGCCCAGCAGCTTACTGACCCATTGATGTTGAGGGACGGTGGTGAGGCGCTGGTCGAGGAGGAAGCGCAGGCTCCGATGATCCGTGCGAAGTAGGAAACGCCTGCCCCACAAATATGGGCGCCAGTGCTTGATGGCGTACACGAGGCCAATGAGCTCCCGCTCGTACGCGGCGAGCTTGGCATGGCGAGGTGCCACGGGCTTGCTGAAGAATGCCACGGCGCCCGCGCCCTGGTGGAGAACGGCACCGAACCCGGAGCCCGACGCGTCGCACTCGACGATGAACACCTTGTTGAAGTCGGGCAGCTGGAGGACCGGCGCGGCCGTGATGGCGTGCTGGAGCGTCTGGAACGCCACGGCTGCTTCCTCTGACCACCTGAACCCTTCCTTGCGGAGGAGGGCGGTCAGCGGCGCGGCCACGGCCCCGAAGTCGCGAATGAACCGGCGGTAGTAGCCCGCCAGTCCTAGGAACGCGCGCACCGCCCGAGCCGAGGTAGGCACCGGCCAGTCTAGGACGGCCTGCACCTTCTGCTTGTCCATGGCCACCCCGGCGCCCGAGATCACGTGGCCTAGGTAGGACACGGACGTGAGTCCAAACTCGCACTTGGACTGTTTTAGAAACAGTTGGTGTTCCTGCAATGTGAGTAGGACTGCGCGGACATGGCGGAGATGATCTGACCACGAGGCGCTGTATATCAAGATGTCATCAAAGAAAACGAGGACGAACCGGCGGAGGTACGGCAAGAGGACGTCGTTCATCAAGGCCTGGAACGTCGCCGGCGCGTTCGTCAAGCCAAACGGCATGACCAGGAACTCGAACAAACCCTGGTGCGTGCGGAACGCCGTCTTCTCCACGTCGGCCGGGTGCATGAGGACTTGGTGGTACCCCGAACGCAGGTCGAGTTTGGTGAAGAACTTGGCGCCGCGCAGTTCGTCGAGGAGCTCCTCCACCACCGGGATCGGGAATTTGTCTTTGATCGTCTTGTCATTGAGGGCCCTGTAGTCGACGCAAAACCTCCATGAGTTGTCCTTCTTCTTGATCAACAGCGCCGGCGAAGAAAACGTCGAGGAGCTGGGCCGGATCACGCCACGACGGAGCATGTCGTCGCACTGGCGTTCCAGCTCATCCTTCTGGATGTGCGCGTAGCGATACGGCCGTACCGCCACCGACGTCGTGCCCGGCTGGAGACGGATCCGATGGCAGAGGTGGCGCTCAGGGGGCAGCCCTTGAGGCTCCTGGAACACGGTGGCGAACTCGTGGAGGAGCGCGTCGAGTAGGTCTCCGGGTCTCCCATCTAGCGCCGTGACGGCGGGCTGGTGACTGGCGTCCACACCTGTCCACCGGACGCGGCGGCCCCCGTGGTAGAAGCACATAGTCTGGCGAGCGAAATCCCAGATGATGGGGCTCAGCGTGGCCAGCCATTGGACGCCCAACACCATGTCGAATCCGCCCAAAGGGATGGCGAAGAAGTCGATGTCGAACGGCTCGTTGTCGATGATGACGCGCTGGGCCGAAAAACGCCCAGGCGAGGTCACGCGGTCGCCGTTCGCCACGGCGACGGACAAGCCCGTGCAACGCTGGAGCGGAATGCCGGCACGTTGGGCTGCCGCCTCGTCGATGAAGTTGTGCGTGGAGCCGGAGTCCAAAAGCGCCGTCAAGGTCGTCGAGCCTATGGTCGCGCGCACCTTGATCGTGTGGGAGCCCGGCACGCGGACGCCGGACAAGGCCGCTAGGGAGATGCCCGGTTCTTCCTCGGGGATGGTGGTGTCTTCATCCACGTCAACCACCACCTCGATGGTGAACAACCGTTTGCAGCGATGGCCTGGAACATACTTGTCGTCGCAGTAGAAGCACAGTCCATCCGCCAGCCGCTGTGCAATCTCTGCCGGGGAGAGGCGCCGTCTGGTAGTTGGTGATGGTAGCGGCACGGCCTTGCCGGACCCTGCAGGTGCCGTGGAGTCGGCGCTGGACGGAGTGGTGCCGGACGACGAGGTGAACGGCAGGGCGCTGGACGCGGGCTTGTGGCGTGCTGACCGTTGGGAGCCCGGGTCTGTGGGCAGGAGGTCCAGGCGCTGCTCGTAGGCCCGTGCCAGCATGATGGCATCGTCCAGCGATTGCGGCCGTCGAAGGGCGACGTCCGTCTTCAACGGGTTAACAAGGCCGGCGATGAAGAGTTGGATCTGTTGAGCCTCGGACAGCTCCATGTCGCGGCACACGAGCGTGAGGAATTTGTCGGTGTAGTCCTCGACCGAGCCGGTGCGACGCAGCGACACGATTTCGCCTAGAGGCGTGTCGATCATGGATGGCCCGAAGCGCGTGTGGATGAGGTGGGTGAAACGGCGCCAGGTCGGCTCGCCGGAGTTGAGCTCCAACCGGTAGTACCACAACTGAGCCGTGCCGGTGAGGTGGAGCGAGGCCCACCAGACCTTGCGGTCGTCCGGCGTGCCCTGGCTGCGGAAGAACGTCTCGCACCGGTTCAGCCACGGCAGGGGGTCATCGCGGCCGTCGAACACCGGGAACTCGAGCTTGGCGCGGGGAAAAGGGCGGTGGTCGGCGTCGTGGTCGCGGCGGTCCCGGTTGGTGTAGTTGGGCGGCGGCGGCGGGGGGGCGCCGAACAGGCGCCCATTGGTGTCGCCGCCGGTTTTGGAGCCCCCGACGTCCACCTCCAGCTCCTCGGACTGTTTGCCGTCGCGGCGCTCGCGTTCCAGGCGCGACACGGCCAGGTGCAGCGCACGCACCTGTTCGGTGTTCTCGAAGGCGGACGCCTGCAAGGTGGTGACCTTCTCCGGCAGGCCATCCAATTTCTTGGCGATCGGAATCAGCGGCTTGAGGACGGCAAACTGGTCGTGAGGTCGCTGAGCTTGCCGGCGAGATCGGTGAGCGTCTTGGTCATGTCGTCGATGGCGACATCCAGATCCGTGACCTGGGATGTGTTGTCGCCGTCACCCATGGTGGATTGGATCGAAACAGAGGTCTCTGATACCAATATGTCACGGGCAGAGGGAAAAGGGGAATTGGTGGGAGGAATTCGGCGAAGATTATACTCAAATGAAGTTGCCGGTCGTGGCCCAGGCCCTCGACGCCGCGGCGGAGCTATGGCTGCTCGACGGCGCGACGCGGAGGCTGGACACGAGAGGCAGATGAATACAATCTCCAAGCTTGCTAAAAACTAACCACCAGGTCTGATCTTATAGACGGATCGCCTGGGAACAAACCAATCATATCTAAACCAACTAATCCCTACTTTTATTCTCAACAAATCCCGGTGACTTGAACTGAACGTCCTGCATACCAGCCGATGGCCCTACGACTCCTGGGCGCGATCCTGCCTCTTCCGGCGTCGTTGATAGTGCAAGCCCCACATAACATTGTGATACTGGATGGAGCAGACTTACCATGCTATCGATTATCGAATAAATGATAGTGGCATCTTATCAGTTCTATGCCAGAGCCAAAACTTAATTTCTCATGAATCAATGTAATTGGAGCAGATGCCTGTTTACCATGTTGATCCAATGCATAATTCAGATTTTCAAGCTGTAGGCATAACTAAAATAATATATGTTAGAGACTTGGTGTTGTTCTAAACATATGAATAGAAATTAATTAAATCTGATTTTTCCTTATCTGATCTAGAAGGCTGCCGTTTATTGACACATTAGTCTGTGTTTTTTTTGTTCTAGTTTGGCTTACACAGCTCTCTTAACCTGTTGTCATTGGATGCTGAGATTAATTTGGAAAGTACTTGAGTCAAATTGTTGTGATGTTGAATACTGTATTATAATCCTTTCTTGAGCTATGCTGCTAGAATCCATCTCTGGCACAAATCAGTAACCTTGTCAAGCTAGCCTTTTGCATGTATGTCATAGTGGAATGGTTTAATCCTTGCGTGTCTGTACATTAGAGTCAGGTCAATCCTTGTTTGCTATCATTTTCGAAGATGCTAATACTAGGAGCCATTGCTGACTGAAACTGATACTAGTTATGTAATACCTTAGTTTGTTCTGAATTCCTAATGCAGTTATATACCTTAGTTTTCCTTAAGAACTTGTTGGTTGGTTTCATTGTTGCAGGCATATTCAACAGCAAAGACATGCTTTCTTTGGTAAAATGCAGGTGAGGAGATAACATGCTTTTATCTATAAACTATTGACTTCATAATGTATATGCCCATTATTTTTCACCTTCCGCCTCTTTTGATCGAACACATTCTTGTTGCACTTGCACTTTGAGCTTTGCTGATTAGATGCCTAGTTAGTGGTGAACTTGCACTGAGTTAACTAAACAATTGAATTCGTCTCCTGCGTGCTTTACATTGTGCTGGCTCTACAGATGGGGCATGCAAGCCTAAGGCGTTTTTTTTATATATCCTGTAAGCATGCCAGGCTGTTAGTATATGTTTTTTATATATATATGGTTTTATGTAGTCTTTTCCACCATTGTTTGCACACAAACCCGCAATGACGATGATACTCCACTTTAGCAATAACTATGATCCTGGTATTTGACTTACTACTGGCAGGTGTGGGACTACACTGGATTTGGATACGCGAGGTATAATGCAAAAGATGTGGGCAAAGAATACCTTGGGTATGCTTTAAACAAAGCTGTTATAATTCGTTTGATCTTCTTTTTTGTCAGTGCTTCATATCTTTCCATTTCTGTTTGTGTTGCTTAGATGCGTGGTGGAGAACAAGGTTTTGCAACTCACTGCTCTTACATTTACAGGTTTGTGTTTTCTTGAACCCAACACCAACACTATTTGTATTGCACCTTGGTGTTTGTGTGTTATAAACCTTATATGTATTGGCCTAAGAGATTGTATGAGAGATGCAGCTGCAGCAATGGATGTTAATGGAAAATTGAAGTTCTTAGTATTTCCCATCATTTCAAAGGGAAAGTTTTGAATATTTTTCTTATTTGCTAGCAGATGCTCGATTGCATGCACCTAATTCATATAAGGGAGTCCTCTTGCAGGTGAAAATGGTCAAACTGCTTCTCTAAGACTACACTCAGTTTCATCTATAGGCTAGGTAAAGAAAGGACCTCCAGTTGTAAGTTCTATACCCAAATCATGCTATATATTTGATATCTAGTGTCCATTGATCCTCTCTGAACTACCAATTGTAAAATGGAACCATGACAGTAGCTAGCAAATTGAGAACTTCTTTAATTTATGTGTTGGTGTATGGGTTTTTTTATCAGTATAGGTTCTGTTCATTGAAAAAAAAGGGTATGTGCAGTTATGAGATGATGAGTTCAAGTGTGATTCTAACTTATATGGCTGCATCAAGTGTTCTGTTCAAGTGTGATTCTAACCTGTATGGCCTCTGTAGGTGGTTAGCTACCTTTAGCCTTCTGTTAGCTACCTTTAATGTTCTGTATTGGCATTTGTATGGATGAAACTGAGCATTTATGGATGTAACTGAGCATGTGTATGTAACTATATACTTGTGTGTATGCATGTATGTATAAAATAAAAGAATAGATGGTATTTTGATTTCTTTTTTTTGTTTTTTAATTCCACATTGGTAACGGGCATAGTATGCCCGTTACCAATGACTATGTTATTGGTAACGGGCATAGACCGATGCCCGTTACCAATACCCGTTACCAATAATAGGTTATTGGTAACGGGTATTAGTATATGCCCGTTACCAATGACTCCTTATTGGTAACGGGCAAATGCCCGTTACCTTTAACCGATTATTAGTAACCCAAAAAGGGTAACGGGTGCTTTGCCCGTTACCAATGTCGATCTATGCCCGTTACCTATCTGCTGTTCTCACGTAGTGGCGATAGAAAACCATACAAAAAGTGTATAAGAAAATGGAGAAGTTGCTGGACTATTTGGAATGCAAGATGCATATTTGAGTGATCTTTGCCTGTTCCCACATATGTTTAGAGTACATTGCAGTCATGTACCATTATGCTAGATACCTGTTCTTCACAACCTATCGCCAATAGATTGCCCAAACAAAAGATGGAATCCTCACAACCATTGGATCAAATCTAATTGGAGCAAAATCGGCCCATGGAAGGATACGCCCACAACGCCAATTATATTGGGCTTGCAGTCATAAAGGCACCTCCTGAGGCCTTGTTCATTTAGCCCATCCCCAGCCTTCATTGCGGCCTGATCGACGGGGTCATCCTGATCTGGAAGAAATCCTGGCCCATAAAAATAGATGTGTACGTGTAGCCCCGCTCAGATTTGCAGCCCGGTCCACCCTCGTCTTTCTCCTCCACCTCGGCCCGGGATTTCACTCGAAGCGCCGGCGTGGATCTCCGCTTGGACCACGACAAGTCAGCGGCGCCGGCGACGGCGAGGCGGTGATCTACCCTCCAGCGTTCATCCCCTCCAGTGGCCGCTTCTCACTGGTAATTGCGTCACCCTCCTGTCACTTCCCCTCTTCTGTCACATACATGCTAGGGTATGGTTCTGATTTGCATGTCTGGATCCAATCGTTGGAGTCCATTTGCATACAAGATTCTTGATTTGTGTAGGGCTCTTGATACGCCATATATCCAATTCTTGATTCACCTGAAATAACGCTTGAAGAGTATGTGCTACTCTTTCATGCTTCTTGTTTGGTGCTGCGGCCATACTGATGTGTGTGTGACATCTTTTCTGGAGATCAGTGTGAAATCAGTGAACTCTGCTAAGGCCCCTCTAGGATGGAGATAAAGACACATGTGTCAAATTAGTACTTTCAGAAGCACGAAGTGTTGTACCTTCCATGTCGAATTAGTGATTTCAGTGGTATGTAGTGATGTATTTCTACAGTTGGTTGCAGCATCAGGCCCATGACTTTGGCCCATAGGTAGAGATGATGCCGAGATTTTAGCTGTTGCAAGGGTCTGGGGCAACCAAACAATATTGTCAAGAAGCGGAAAAGGAAGTGCATAGTACCTTTAGATTGCAAATTTTCTACCTGAAAATTAAGTTCAATGTATGACAGAATGATTTTTTGAGGTTCAGCATGTGTAGGCTCACAAACCTGCTCTATGCCATATAGGCTCACTGCTGTTGGTATAATGCTTCAAGTACTATATCAGTATATCTTAGCTGTATTGATGATGCTTGTATGTACAGCAGATATTGTATCCTTTATGTATATGCTATTCTGGAGAAACTAAGCTTTCCTGCCCACTTGATTGGTTAAGTAATGCACTATTTCTGAATACTTCAGTATTTTTTTTCAATGGTCTTGGTTTCAGATCACTGTACTTCCAATAACAGCAAAATCCTGAATGGCCACATGGATGTATGGATGGTTGATTTAAATATGTATTCATGAATTATTTACTTTAGAACCCAATGCTGATTGGAAATTTAGAATGCAATTCGATCTGCTCAGTTGCGATTGGATGTGATTTTGTGTGTTGCAGACTTGCAGTGCATATTGGTGTGCAGCGTTCATTACGACATAATAGTTGTCTTGCTACTTGAAAACTAAGAATTTGAGTTCAGTTCTAGTCTGAACGAAACCTGCCTGGAACTTTGAATTGAGAATGGCATGCTCACGTTTAAGCCCTACAACAACTATTCAGCCATTCTGAAGAAAATATATTTGCGTGCAGTCACAAAGGCCGGCCATAATTCTTTTTCTAAAAAAAATATTATTTACATTTTAGGGACTGTAATACCACTACCTATTCAATTTTCTTTTTTGAATGAAAAGTAAGACTACTTAGCGCCAATTGTTACTTTCCACTCATGTATACTGTACTGTCTAAAAGGTACCACCGTCTTGCTGCTACACACCCATACAATTCCTTGCTGAATAAGGCTGAGCTTTGTTGTGCCTTTCTATATGGATCCATGCCACACCTGGAGTAGTTTACCTCCAAGTCGATGCAACCAGCGTTAACCTTTTTGATTTGTCAAGATATATTCCAAGGTCTGCCATCGCAACTTTCTCAGGACTCCACAAAGCATCTACGCGTACTTTGTAGTCGATTCGACTGCAAAGTCACTGGTGGCTAGCATGATGCTTTTCTTCTAGCATAATTATTTTTCCTCCCTATATCCTGTGGTGGTTTTGCAATGTGGTGTGTTCACATTTTTCACTTGAATGCACCACGTTGCAAAACCACCACAAGATACAGTGAGGAAAAATGAAATGGTCTTTTTTTTTTGCTTAAAAAAACAGATACACCAATAACCATCCGAGTCCAGTCTAGGAGTATTTAGAACGTTCACAATTTTCCCTCAATTAGTCAACAAATAAAGGACCTCCAATATAATGAGCATACCAAAGTTGCAACAAAATAACACCGAAATTATTAATGGGTAGATTAATTAGTGTCAACATAAACATGTTGTTTACTCACTCTCATTGTTACATAATGCATGAGCTGACAGTTTTGCTGTTACTTGATGCAGGAATTGACAGTTTTCCTAAAATGTTAAAATCAGACGATGTTTTCTGACTAATTAACTTCACACCCGACTGAATTGTTTGAAAGGTGTCACATTTGCCTAGTTGGCTAATCTCAAATGATCCAGCTGGACGCATTCTTATTTTACTTGAACCAACCACATGTGCCTGGCATTTCAATATAATCACCGCCATTTTATTCAAGCTCATACGAAGTATACTACTTGTAAAAAGATTGTTTTGGTTCCACACACTTGACCTATATACCTGATTGTAAAGTAAAAACATTTCTTGAAGTCCTAAGATATATGCTAATGTAGGCTTTCAAGTGTGATCGCGCATTTGCGCGGGCCACCTTGCTAGTTCTTGAAATAACTGAATCAAAACTGACCTAAATGTTTTATTTTGCCACGTTGTAATAACCTTGTCTCTAGATGACCTTACTAAAATTGACTTGACACACACGATTCCAAAACTATGCTTGTACATATATATGCACTGAACAATCAAGAACATGCCCATAGCAGTTAGGAATCCATGTACACGTGTCCGGAATACGGTGGTTTCCTGCACCGATCAAGCGTGTCAAAGTGGTGCCGTCAGGAGAAGATATATGGTTCTCCCTGAACGTGGGGCCATGTGATGGCGAGCACCCGGCCATCTCTTATTTATACGGCACCTCACTCTCGCCCCCTCCTTGATCTCTTCTCTTCACACTGCATCCTCTCTCTCTCTCTCTCATACCGATCACTCTTTCTATCTCTCTGCATGTGAGCAACGGAGGTTCAGTTCACACCCATAAGCATGGCGGAGAAGGTGATCTCTCTCTCTCTCTCTCAATTTCGATCTTTCGATGCGTTCCGCAATCGCGTGTTCGTGTTTTTATGGATCTTATAATTTGCGGTTGATCATCACAATACGCTGTTCTTCCGGAATTCAAAGGAATGGTGGGTGTTTGATGCTTTCACACACATGTTTTGGTTAGAAGAGGAATATGTTCGCCCCATATTTGCGTGTTTGATGCTTTCAAATTCCATTTTCTTTCAGATGAAAAATCATTTTCTCTTGCAAATTTGCAAGAGATTAAATATGTTTTGACGAGAGATTAAATATTATTTTTCACGTTCGTATATAACAAAATTCAAGGCAGAATTCACGGAGCAGTTACCTTATTAAATTGCCCATTTCCTAGAGAAATAGAAACTCCTGCTATTACTGACTTTTGCTGTCCCTGATTATTCTATTCTACTGTTACTACTAACCATAAAAGAGAAAGTGCATTTATTTTCTGAATCTAAAAAGTTTTTGCAATGTTCCAATAACGGTATAAATATGTTACTGTGATAAACTTCTAACTGCAGTGTCTTTCATGCCCTTTATTTTACTTCAATACTGTCAAAAAATAACATTTAACTCACTAACCCTGCTGTCAACACAGATCTCCATGATAATCATCCTGGTTGACCTTGATTGCCACAAGTGCTACAATAAGATCCGCAAGATTCTTTGCCAGCTCCAAGGTAAAAAACAAAAAAAAAATAGTGGAACCTCGTCAGTATGATCGATCACTTATCTTAACGAGAAAATTTGATGATCAGATTGTCACAAATTCTCTTTGATTATTTGTTCATGCAGACCATGAGAGGATCCGGACGATCTCCTTCGACGACAAGAGCAAGACGATCACCATCGTGGGGCCGTTCGACCCGCACAGGCTCGCCTGCAAGCTCCGGTGCAAGGGCGGCAAGGTGATCAGGGACATCCACATCGTCGACAACAACGGCGGCGGCGGCGGCAAGCCGCCACCGTCGCCGGTGCCGATGAAGAACGGCAAGCAGAAGCACAAGGAGAAGCCGCCCTCCGCTGCGGACGAGCCACCGCCACCGCAGTCGCCGCCACCTGAACCCGCACCGGCACCGGCGCCAGAGCCGGCGCCCGAGATGCCACCCCCGTCCCCGGCGCACCAGGCGCCCGAGATGTCCGCGATGGTGCCGGCCTTCGTCGAGAGGCATCCGAAAGGCAAGCCGGCGGAGCTGGAGCCGCCGCCCATGTCGCCGCCGCGGAAGGAGAGGCCGCCGCCGATGGACCTGCCGTCGCCGATGCCGATGCCAGCGGCGCTGCCGCCGCCGATGGAGAAGGAGAGGTCGCCGCCGCCGCGGCGGCGGCCGCCCTGTAGGCCGTTGGAGCATGCGCCGGTGGAGTACGTGATCCCTACGGTGGAGATCCCGTCGTGGCCGGCGCCGCCCGTGGGGCCGTGCGGGTGCCCGTGCTGCGCGCCGTGCTACCAGGGCTACTACGAGTCGTGCCGGTGCTGCTGCTGCGGCCGGCTGTACGCGCAGCCGCTTCCGGCGCCGGCCGGGTGTGGGTACCGAGGCTGCCGGACCTTCAGCGACGAGGACCCCACGGCGGCGTGCAGCATCATGTGATTTTCAGTGATTTTCAGTGAAGTCTAGCTGTGACAATTTCTGCACATTGGCTATACATTTCTACTGGAGTTGTTTTCACTTTTCAGTGAATTTGTGTGGATTACATTGGGTTTCAGCGGTTTTTGCACAGATTGAGATGAATACGGAATGGGCATGTTTCAGTGATAATGCGAGATTCGTCGAGGAAATATAGTTTGATTTTTGAATGAGCATCATGTATAATCTCACTGCCAACTTTTTGACTGAACATTGCTGATTGTCATATTAAATTATTAAGTTAAGTCTGCAAGACAAACAGGATCTGATTCTCCTACGAAAGTCTGCAATCATAAAAGGAGAAAGATGCTTGTGGTTTGTATTCCCTGTACCATTAGCACTCGCTATATAGTATCAAGTCATTAGGATGGTTCATTTACAAATGTTCCAATCTTGACAAATTGTATCAAGTCATTCACCAACTGTCATTATTACTTATATGCAGCAAAAGCATAGCCTCAAACATAGAACACGCCCTCTAATCACTAGAAGGAACGGAAGACTGTAAAACCAGCAAAATTATAAGTCCAAATTCCATTGTACTAATTTGTTCAGGTTAGGTCTGCACAGTTCATAAGCAAAAGAGTTTCAGTGTCCCATGAAAATAAAAACTAGCACAAAGATACCCCAAGGAATCATGTGCTGTACTGTGAGGCTGAGAGCAGAGCACAGCGTAGGCAAGCAGCCTCAATCATACTTGTTCGATTCTCAGAGGATATGGCGGTGCCAAAACAGAGAAAGAAGCCACACACACATCATCGAAACGCTAGCCTTTTTTTTAGGCAAGAAATGCGAGCTTTTCAACAAGAACTTTAACAGCTTCTCATCAACAAAATGTTATTCCGGACGGTAGGTAGAAAGTCTTTGACAGCAAGGATTTGATCCTCGATTTAGCATCATTGGTGTCGCGCTAGCTGTAAATATTGTGGAAAAACAGTGTTACTATATATGTTTGCGTAGTCAAGCATATAGCGATTGCAGTAACAGATCACTACTAAGAACAAAGTGTATGGTGAAATTTTTGAGGTGCTGAAGATTTTGTTGAGTGGAAGGTAACTTCTCTCAAGCTTTTACTATGCGAATAAAATAATTCTCCAAAGCTAGAGCCACAACTCACAAGGATGCCTTTACATTATCATACTGTATTGTACTACCAGGCATGAAACGGCATCGTTCTTTGAGTCTCTTTTTAAGCTGATTTCAAAGCCGCCATTCACTGATTCTCCCTTTTAGAGTTTGAAAACACAGACATATAGTGGTAAGTTGCTTACAGCTTAGACAAATAACGGAATGGCATAAAGTGAAGGTTGGGGCACAGCCAGAAACTACCGAAAGAGCTGAAGCTGCTGGAGATTCCTGCAGGCCGGCATTGGTTCCACGCAATGACACCTACAGAAACGACCCATGAAACTAAACTAGCACAAAAGCTAGCCAGAGGAATCGTGTGCTGTTCTGTGAGGCTGAGAGCAGAGCACAGCCTAACATCTTCTCCACAGCATCAAGCTTTTCCACAACATCCTTGACAGCTTCTCCCGGTGGGTAGAAAGGCTTTGGCGACAAGGATTTGGTCCTCGATTTAGCACGGATTACGTGCTGTCAATATATTGTGGGAAACTATTTACTGAATTTGCAGAATCAACCAGATAACAATCCCATCAATAGTTCAGTGCATAAGGACAAGGTGGATATTTTTCTTTATTTTATTAGCTAGAAATGCTCAAAACCATTTTATAACTATTGCCTTGCATAAAACCCACATGTACGTGCTGCAAGTCATGTGTTTCTAAAGTCTAACCCTACTGCAATAACAAATCCTTCCCAATTCGAAATTTGTTCAAATTTGAATAAACCTAGAACTCCTTCCAATAATCCTTAAATCAATTTCCAAACCCAAATTCCACTTCGGGCCGAATTTCAAGCTAGCCCAAAGGCCCAAGTTCATCTTTCAGCCCAGCCCACGTTTCCGGCCCTTTTATTTTCCTTGGCCCAATTGACACTGACTGCCAAGGGCTCTCCTCTTCCGCTGTGGGCTCAGCCGAAACCCTCGCCGCCGCCGCCGCCGCCGTTTCATTTCAACCCCCTGCTGCTGCCGCCGGCTCCCACACACGTCCTGCTGCCGTCGACGTCGAGGCCGTGCCTGGGTCGGCAGCGCGCGGTCGCCACATGGCCTGACACCACCGATTCACCTGGCTCGTGGCGACGAGCCACGACGCCGCCGCCGCCGCCGCCGCCTCATCTGCTCCAGCCTCTCCCCGTGCTGCGGCGGGCCCGGTCGTCGTCTTCTCGGCCGGCGGCTACGCCTCCGCCGCCGCCGCCGCCGACGCGGTTCAAGCCAGTTCCGGTTCGGCCCATCGATTTTTGAAGGTCTTGCTCCGTTTTCTGCCGATTTCCTGATTTTCTGCTACAGTTTCAGTACCCTAGCGCCTCGAAATGAAAGGCGCGTCACCAAATGGCTTGCTGTGCGTCACCTAAGCTACATTTGTAGGGAAGGGGTTGGGAGGGGACCAAACGAATTCCATATTGGTAGATCCGATCGAATGCTTTAGCCGCAACGCCATAGTTCGCGGGGAGGGAAGGCTTGACGGTGGGGCGCCGTTGGTTGGTGTTCCTGGTGGAGTAGGCGCGGGCTCTTGTTGCAGACCTACAACCTAGGAGGTGCAGTGCACCACTGGCGCCTCCAGTGCCAGTAGCCCCTGCAGATGGGGAATAAGGCAGTGGGGTGAAGATGAGCCACAGGAGGAGAAGTTGGTGCTCTGTCGGATCCATTAATTGGGTTAGGAAATCAAATGGCTAAGTGAAAAAACCCGTTATTCAGAAAAGAAAAGAAAAAAACATAGCACCTGAATGATTTCTATGCAATTATCTTCGACGCTGCTTTCTATTAGGCAGGTTGTGTTAGAATTTTTTTTTGTAACTATGAAATTCTAGCTTCTTCATGTGTTTCCCAACCTGACGCTGTCATCAGTATTATAGCATTTGTTTCACAATTGTAGAACCTTACAAGCTGTTTCTTTCCAGTTGCACCTGACCATGTTTCTTCGCCGTATCCACCATGATCCGTGGTTGCTTCTGGCTCAATCATCCCGGTCTTTGTCTACAGTTCTGCTTTCTCCTTCACCACCGACCAGACAAGTACGCAAACCACCAATGCCTCTAGCTTGTTTCAGCATTTGTGCATTTGTATCAGCTAGAGAGCTAACCTTGCCTTCCACAATGCAGGGTGGTCAGTCCAAGCAATATGACAGGCACCACAGCAATTATATGCCTTCGTTCACATGGTTTCTGCGCAATATATATACCTCACAATCTGTTGCTGGTCTTCAACAAGAAGCATCTCCCCTCAAACTGCAACCTCAATTTCACCGAGGATTACATGTGAGGCCTCCATGGATGGGAATCCCCATGCAGCATAGAAATGCATCTATCCTGAAGAGTTTAGAATTTGCGGCAGGAAAGAATGAGGGTACACGTGATATTGGATCTATGAAGCTTGCTTTTATGAAAATTGTTCGGCCATTTTTGGTCTCCAGCTGTGTTCTGCTAACCAGACCGCTTCACGATAAATGGGTTCAGCGGCTACATATAATGAATTCAAAGTTGACTGGAGAGACACCTGTTTATGTAACTTCACTGGACCTAATGAGATGCCTGGTAACATTGCGTTCCATTTACTGGTCAGATCTATTAAATAAGCTTGTGGCAGACAGGGTTATGGTAGTGGAAGATTGGGAGAATTCCTTAACACCAATAGAGCACATGGTCTATGACCATGGAATACAGCTTATACCTC
>CM014277.1:81939529-81959709 GCA_004135705.1 Alloteropsis semialata
ATGTGGAATCAAAGAACTAATATGACTGAAAGCTTGATACTGATGTTGGCTTTAATTATCAGCATGATATGTAAAGTCGCAGGAAAAGTTGTATTATTGTTGGTTTTATCTGTTCCCTTTAGAGATCTTACATTGTTCTTTTTCAATCTAATCAGTAAATGTGGTACAGGCTTAACTGCAAATGTAGGCGCAAAAGATCAAAGATGTAGCAATAGCAGCACACAACAGGACAAATATTTAATACTAAACATGCCTCTCATAATGTGCATGATTACCCTGAACTCTGAAAATAAAGAAAGCAATAGTATGCTGAGTATACCTTTGCCAGCTAAGGTAACTTTGACAGGAAAATCAGTAGAATATGCTGAAATGTCCTCAAGAGGTTTCAAGACAGGTTTCTGATCTGGTACTCTGCTTCGATTTGCACCCAATTCATATCTTCTTAGTTTTGGCTCCTCCTCCAATCTTCCAGGTACGGTGAAGATTGCTTCTATCAACTCTCCTGGAGAAATCTGTGGTTTTGACCTCTGCATCCCCTCTTGTGATGAATGGGTGCTACAAAGAAAAGTGTTACAGAAAGCAAAATAAAAAAAGAAACTCCACAGTGGAAAGAGAGAGGGAAAACCAATAAATAAGAGAATAAGTAGAACCTAAGGGTGGACTGTGAGCCTAAGCCTTTTCCCCTGGAAACAGAACATTGTGCTGCCACATCCTGCACCATAGATATATAATGGACTGCAATCAGTCAAATATTTATACTGTTGAAACAAATGCCAAATGCATCCCAGAGGGAATTTCATATACAAACTAGCACAGTAAGAGTCTAGGAGCATTGGTACATCGATCAACAGTTGAATGGGCACAGAACTACCATTCAAAAGGACCAAAACAAGAAATTATCAACAAAGCAAATCATAGGGGCGGCCCTAAAAGATGTATGCTAAAGATCAAACACTGCACATTGAAACTATATCAGAGCCAAATGGTAATTTTATAAATGAAATATATTTCATTGAATATCAGCACAAGAAAATGGTGCGCAATCCAATCTGAAAAAGTGAATAGTAAAAAGCTACATTCAGAGTTCAGGACAAGGATCACCAAAACAAATGTAAAAGTACATCTATAAATATATAGAGAGAACAAACAGCGCTCAAGAATCAAGATAATTCAGATGAACAACACAGAGTTTAGAAGTTATAGATGTAGATTCCAGAAGATGTCTTACTTGTACCGAGTTACGTTTGCTTTCTGCCTTTTTGTCTAGACCCTTTTCTGAAAATGACATCAATTCCTCCATGCTCTGTATACAACAGCACAGCTATATTAGTAGGCCAATAAGAAAATAAAATAATAACTTGAACTATGTACACACAGCTATACTAGTAGGCCAAGAAGAAATGTAATGATGATGAAATGATGTGCTCTAAAGTCTAAACTGTAAAGCCTAAATGCTAGACCCTTTCTTTCACTACATTTGTGACGATTAGGAGTGACACAAAATATACAGTAACAAAACTGATGTGTAAGGTACCTTTTTAATGTCGTATCCACAGCTACCTGAAAAAAAGAAATTAGAAACAGTCAAGACATATCTTGGAACAATGAAATGAATGGACAGAATGCAGGTCAGATAGCAGACATACTAACCTAGAACTTCACGGATTACTTCCATACTGAGCTTAAATCCTTCACCAAGCATACAAAACAGGAACTCCTCGACATCCCTGTTTTTCAAAGTCTCTCTCCTCGGTGCAGAATCAGATTCATCAGATTTCAGCTTAAAATCATCACGCATGCTCTCTGGCAGTTCAACCTTTAGAGGTTTGTCTTTTTCTGATGCTCTATTCGCTGTTGTTGTAGCTCTGGCAGATTCTTTTCCTAACATGCTGGAGACAGTACCAAATGCAGCACTAGATTTTTGCAACTTTTCAGGCATTCTTGTTTGATCAGAATTCTCCATATGCTTTTCTTCAACTGTCTGCTCAATCCGGGAAAGAGTTCTTGGTTGGCTTGAATTCTCCATACAGTTTTCTTCAACCACCTTGTCAGTCTGGGAAAGGTTAGTCTCAACATTTGGCTCCACATCATTGATATGAGGCAGCGATAACCGCCAACACCTTCATCTGGACCAGTCGCGCCTTTAAGAGGATCGTTGTATGCCAGACGCCATCTGATGCCAGCGGCTACATCGTCCTCGGGCTGGATAACACACACCTGGCGATCGTGAGAGACGGTGACGAGAACTGGGCAACACTTAGGAATGCCGAGGGCTATTTCTGTCGCTACGAAGACGCCATCATGCATAGGGGCAGGGTGTTTGCTGTCAACGAATATGGCAGTGTGTACGCCTGGGACATAGAGAGCGGGGCGTGCCACAAGATTCCGAGTTTGCCCTGCATTAGCAGGGGCGAGCTCGAGATAGATCACAAAAATGGGAGCAGTTGGAAGCTTGCGGAGACGGCCGACGGTCGCCGCCTCCTTGTCGTGTGCACATACGGCAGGTATGTTGAGACAGTAAAATTCAGTCTTCTTTACGGCTACCAGGAATATGCAAAGTTTGAACCTGAGGGTGTGCTTGTGTACGAGCGGGACGTGGATGCCACTACTGGTTCAGAGGGTGACAAGGGATGGAGCCCCGTCGCTAGCCTCGGCGACCACTCCCTGTTCCTCGGCTGGAACTATCCCATTTTCACTCGCGGCTGGAACAGCATTTGCTTCGTGGAGGGTCATCAATGTGTCATTGACAACGACGAAGATGACGTCCGAGTTTTTAATTTGGGAACCAACAATTACACGTACAAGACCAGTTTGTTCAATACTAACCGATACAGTATTGATTACCAGATAACTATCTGGTTTAGACCGATGCTTAGGAGGATTAGGAACTTATGATCTTCCTAAGCTCAATGATGCAGGTAAGTTTCGTCCAAACGAATTTTTATTTTTAAATTTGTTTAAAAAGGGCATTTGGTAATGCAAAGCCAGCATTTTTATAGCGACTGTATTCAACTTTGCAATCTTTACAACCTCCTCAAACTATTTTACTCCTGAAAACATGGCAGCTGTCTCTAATATAAAGAATCTTGTTACCACTGACTGGTGCCAGAAATTACTTGATCATATGATGAATTGTCTGAAAACCTTCCATCAAAGTTGGAGGGTTCACAGCGCGGTATCCTTTGTTGTAAGTATCTTTGAAATATTTTCTTTTCTTAGAACAGCATGTTGTATGACTAACAGTATCTGGCAGCTTTTTTGCTTTGAAAACATAAACTGTGTTCATACAACTGGCCAAGGCGCCTTGGAGATCCCAAGATTGACACACTATACTGAGGCAAAGGTGAAGGATATCATTAATGAAATTAAGAAAGGTGTCAAGGTATGTACAAATTATGCAAATGCATTCATGTATTTGATAAACATCTAACAATAAAATTCCCTTCCGTGCCCCTTTTTAGCTGAAAGATTGGAAAGATACAGTGTATGGCCATAATGCCATTCCAGAAGTTCAACCTGATGAGATTGTATATACCGTGGATTACAAGAAACCGGTAAGTCACATGAGCTGCTCCAGAACTTTTGTATTCTGTGATAACTTCTAATCTACTAGCACATTCCATACCGCCTTTCAGGTTAAGAAGAGGAATAGAGTGTTGAAGGAGGATAAGGATAGGGATCCTAAGATGAGGAAAAAAGTGTCGAAGAAGAGAATCAGATTGGATGAGTCCAGTGATGAGAGCAACAATCATGATCAGGAATCCAATGATGAGAGCAACAATCATGATCAGTTTTCTCGTGCTGGTATAGACAGGTAAAGAAGAGGTGGTCTCTGCGGTTTTCTAACTGGATAGTCTTATTAACATCTCTTAAACTCTTCAGGCGCGATATTCGTCTCTACAAGAAGCATGTTCTAGAAAGAACTCGAGACGAAATAAAACTGAATATATTGAACCATCGAGTGCCAGAACTGGTTTATGTAGAATGTTTCAAGCTACAAGGATATATGCACACTGCCATAATGTTCTTACAATGTGAATTATGGAATCAAGAGTGGAAGGAAAAAGCCATGGACAAAGTTATATTGTCTCAAAAGGCAATGTATGAATTGTTATCCCCGGACAATGGAACAGAGATGTTAGCTGATGAGCTTGGACTGCAAAATCCAAAGCAAGCTAATTTGGTATGTTATGGATTTTTCTTCTATTTTCTTTTTGCTACATAGTTCTTTTATATTGCTGAGTTTTACAATGGGATATTTCCCCCGCAGATATTTATACCTATTGTTCATCAAAAACATTGGTTTTTGATCGTGATCTCAAGCAACAAGACCATCTATATCCTGGATTCATTTCCTGACCTGTCCAGAGAGTCAGTGATTTCTGGTATTCTATCAACATTGAAGAAGCTTTTGGAAAAATCAACTGCTGGATCTCACTACACGTCTAGAGTACTAGAAGTTAAGCCACAGAAAAATAAGTATGTCTCATTTACCAAAATATTCTTTGCTGCTTCTGCTTCCTCACTTTTGTGGTTAATTTTTTTCAGCTATGATTGTGGTTTCCATGTTTTACTTTATATCAAAGGATTTGATGAGACACAGCTAGAGCAGATATGTGGAATTGACAAGGTAATTCAACAATTATATAACAGTTATATTCCTACTTGCAAATCCCATAGATCCCATAGAATTAATTATGAATTAAAATTGCAGGATATGGTGGAAAAATTCCGCATTGAAACTTCCATAGACCTTCTCCGCCGCCACCACGAGCTTAACAAAGGAGCTAAGGTCGTAGCTAAATGTAGTGGTGACAATGTTGAGATCGTGGAAGATAAATTCTCATATAACAACACTGTTTTCAATACTGCTCTTCATCACGAGGAATGGGAAGAGGATGTGCATTCAACACCTCTATTCATGTCTTCAACACCTCCATTCATTGAGAATCCGGCTGATGACGGTTCAACCATAGGAGATGGTTGAACAAACGAGCGTCGATGCACCACATAGCTCGGTTCAACTGGTGTTTGTACACCATGCGTTGGCTCAACAAAAGGTGCTTCATTAACTTGTGTTGGCTCATCAAAAGGGGCTTCATTCATTGGTGTTGGCTCAAACACTTTTTCTTGTGTTAACGCTTCTCTCATTTCTTCTTCTTCCTCTTCTTCTGATCCCGCGGAGATATCATCATCATCTTCCTCCTCAACATCAAAACTCCCCTCGTCGAAGTGATTGTTCACTAGACAATCATCATCTGAATCTGGCTCATTTACCATGTCAGCATCATATTCTTCATCGTCCTCATTCTCACCAACCTTATAATTACTTTCTACACGCACCGTCTCACGAACTTCAACTACCAATTCAGCACAACTAACTTGGGACCCTTTCACCAACTCCTTGTAAAAAAACCAATCCTCATCACATGAAATTCTCATAAGCACATAATGAGCCCTTTTGTCACCGGCATCAAATCTACCATGTAGGATTATTTCACTCTGTTCTGGATCAACTTGGAAAATTGAGCTAGCTCGAACAAAAACTTCATCAAATGAAGGAGGGCTATCAAATCTTGTGACTTCATGCTTCATCCTCTCAAACTCTCCATTCTCATTAACCGAACCGCCGGAGAAATAACGAACTAAGCGATCCATCTACACACATTTAATGGGCACATTTCTATTACCATTCATGGACTTATACAAAAACTACTAAAAGACCAACTATAACCAAATGTCAATACACAACGTACCACAACCCCATGTAAAAAGACCATTCTACAAATGATCTACATTAGATCATAATTCTCATTTCTTGAAAAAATTAACAACAATATCTACCCACTAAAATCTCATCGAAATCGTTTCATGAAACACAATCTACACGATACAAAAGCGTTACCATGAATCAATTACCCGATAACGCTCAACTAATCTTACCCCTTTCGTACTAAATTACCTAATCCAACCTAAACCCTAGGTTATCCTAGGGTTTCAAATGTCAAGAAAAATAAGCAAATGGCACAAATCTACACGGATAAAGTGGACGAGTTACCTTCCCGGAATGTTTTCCAACCGTTTCCCCTTCGAATCCGTGGAACAAACAGGGGGATTTAGAGGGGGGAGTTCGGAGGGGGCGCCATGGGAGAGCCTGAGCTCGGGTGGGAGGAGAAAGAAAGGGAGGAGGGAGAAGAAAGGGCTCGGGCTGCCGGCTGTATACAGGCGAGTCGCGCCACGGCCTTTGGCGCGACTTAGTCGCGCCAAGGCATGTGGCGCGACTGGCCCTGCCATGTCAGCCGCCGCGCTGGCCGCCCGCGGCCGGGCCGGCCGACGTGGCAGGCCAGTCGCGCCACATGCTCTGGCGCGACTGCCTCTTAAGTCGCGCCACGGCGTGTGGCGCGACCAAAAGGGTTATTTGTTGGAAATACAGTTCGGGTGGGGTTTTTTTAAAAATTTCAGTTTAAAAAGGATTAAAAAATAAAAAAATGTCCTGCCAACCAGGTGCCAATGATGTGCAGACGTGCTAGTTGCCAAGTTGGCATCCATGGTATAAAGAGCATCCTGTATTTGTGTTCCGCTCGCTGTTTATTGGTTTCACCTATATTGGAGCTCGATCTTATAGCACTTACTATGTTAGACTAGATCCAGTTGGCATTTTGGATTCTGCTATGTAAGCCAAGTACTTTGGCTAGTCTTTAGTTGTGTGCTGACATCTGACAGACTATGAAATTGTGGTTTCGCTGGGATGCGTGGACGATGAAGACAGATTATTGTGTAGGGCTCAAGCTCTATGTTGAAGTTTTAGATGAGCCGCTTAATTAGTCTATAATTTTCGTAGCCAACTACGCCTGCTCAAGACCAGTTTTGCCAACCCATGAAAAATTGGTTGTTGATCCAGCCACCTGCTGACTTTGCTGCGGATGTGTTGCTGTCGTGTGGCTTGCTAGCCACAACGTGAAAACGAGCAGTTTAATTTTGAGTACAGTCATGCATCCACAGTCTGAGCATCGAAGCAAAAGGTAAAATGGATTTAGTATGCACCAAGCTCCTTAATTTTGAACAGGAGGGTAGAAAATATTATATACACATGCACTGACCAGGAACATGGTGTATGACCTAGCAAGGTATCAACCAGATTGAACATGGTGCTACCCTCCTAAGCTTACTGTGTCTTTTGAGTAATGAGTAATGACGAGCTATTGTCTGTACACTGATTGATGCATCTTACTCAAAACGTGAAGATGGTCCAAGTGGAATACCAGGTAAGGTGTTACACTGCCGATGTCCATATGCATGTGCAGTGAAGCTTTGATATAACCACGACACCACACTCCAAAACGCAAGAATCACCGGTAATATCTTTTTTTTTCAAAGACAATAATCACATCTTAACATTAATGAAACAAATATCTAGAATCACCATTTAAACAGTATCTTCAAACACAAAAAAAAACATGGTAAAATATCAATATTAGAAACTGGAAAATCGTAGTCCAACAATGACACAGAAAAAACATGGTATAAGGCACATCATCAATAGACGTTTTCACTATCCCGAGTTTATGGTAGTAATAAATTGGGAGTAACAAAGCATCGTATGACACATAGGAACCACATTGCTCATCAGGAGTTGTAAACAGGACAGGGCTAAAGGTTAGGTCACTAACTCAGGCGTTCTCTTTCAAAGTTAAATCAAAATGCCTCTGGCTAGGAGCCTATGAAACCTGTGGAGTTTCTAGAAGGCGATACATCGTGATCTCTTGTTGCTTGAAGTACCTCCGGTCTTCCTCATCGATAAGGACCAGATTCAGGTAGTACTTGACACTGAATTTGTTGTTTACGTTACGGTAAGTTGGGGTCAGCTCATATGGAGTCAAGAATAGTCTCACTGGAATTGATTCTCCTGCACAAACAATTTTGATAACCTCAGAACCCAGTAAGTGGAAAATTTGAAATAGAAAAATTCATTGTAGGCTTCCGATGAACATCAAGCAATGTTTACAGGTCACCACTTAGCAGTTATGAACTGAATAAAGTGACAGTAAGTTCAACTGGAAGTTATGCTTGCCTTTAAAAATTCAAGAACAAAAAAGTACAATACCTCTAACTGGGGCACCATCCATCAGCTCAAATTTTGCTAGTGTCTCAGTCTCAACATATGTGTTAGAACCAGATCCTGTAGATTCACGGCGACGAATCTCAAGCTCCATGTTCTTTATCTTTATTCTGACAAGAAGAAAATATATCTTTCCTACAATGACGTCCTTGAGATGATACCTGAATTAGGTTTGATCCATAAGAGAGTATCAGAGTTCTTGCCAAACGAGCTGACCATAAGAACAAACTGTCAAAACAGTATGTAGAGCTTACTTGCTTTTGCTGTATTCAAATTCAATATGCAAGCAATCTTCAATGCCAACTTCCATCTGAAACAGCAAGACCAATTATTCATCTAACTAAAGAGTACACCCAAGTATTTAACTCCAACATTTAATAACAAAAGTTTTACAAATTGGGGCTATCAACAATTCACCAGGCATCTACTAGGGTGTACTCTCATTCTCTTTAATCTGTATGAATATTAATATGAATTTTTATTTTTTTTTAACTTTTGGCTTCTATTGGGTTTCAACTCTAGCCTACCCCAACTTGCTTGGGAATGAAAGGTTTGTTGTTGTTGTGGATGATGATAAATGGCAGTTCATATTATTATGAACAAGACTTCAAGCATGGAGCACCATTAGTATACGACTGTGTAAACTGAATTTTATATCACACTAGATGAATATTGTTTGGAAGCTTTTCATATTTAGTCAGGCTGGTCCAATTGATGTAGAGTCGTAGTCTACATCAATGTGTTTTCTCAACAAACACAAGTTTGATGTATTGGAGGTCTGCTGAAGTCAAAACAGGTAATCCCTCATCTGCTTCTCTAATCAAAGACATTTTCTATCATAACAAGTCAATAGCTTCAGTTCCTCATCATGGTTTTTGGTAGATGAGCAGTCAGTTCGAAATCAGGTATTGACAAAATATTGTAATGGGGCATGTCATGCAGGAATTAATAGTAGGAGATTCAACTACCTGTCAATTTCGAGATAAAAAATGTGACAAGTATAGGGAATGGAAACAAGTATAGTGAATGGAAATATACAGTATTACAAACTAACATGTGTGATTAACTATATGTACACCAACAGACAGCATTGATTAAGTTACAAAATGTAATTAACCAAGGTTATTCCAAACAGACTTGTCATCCTATGATGGATGTTCTCTCCAAGGATTTTCATTGTATATAAGTTAACTGGAGATGCTCCCTATAAACAACCAAGTTTTTAGATCCAATACTTAACAACAAAAGTTATGCAAATTGGTGCTATCAACAAGTCAACAGGCAATCTACTAGAGTTTATTAATTAATATTATACAATTATTTGAAATGGGTCAAATTTCATATTATTCTGAACAAGATTTGAAGCATGCAGCACCATTAGTATACGATCATGTGAACTGAATAACAGAAAATCCCTAACTGATACACTTGACAAGTATCACATACTTAGCCCAAAAAGCATCATGATTTATTAACCGTGGTCAAATTGTAAGGCTTTAGAATTAGAATGAACCATACAGTTATGAGGACACACCTTGATGCTGTTGTTGATTGTGGGAACAGGAGAGTAGTTTCTCACCTGAAAAAAGAAACATTATGACTAGATGATGAAGAAGGAACACAAACAGCAATGTCTAGGAACATTATGACTAGATGATGCAGAAGGAACACAAACAGCAATGTCAGAAAATCTGAATAAATTCCTAGGAACCATTCAAGAACAACTCAAAAAGGGTTAAATACAGGGGGAAAAAAAGATATATGTCATGTGGCATTTAATCTGCCAAATAGCAACACAAATTAAGATTCCAGCGTCATTGCACTGACCCACACAAATAAAGGATTAATTAGATGAAGTTCACACTTACACAGAAGTCCCGCGATTCTACAATATTGCCAACATAATTTCTGCCAATTGTTACTTTCAGAATGTACCTGCAATATAAACTTCATCCTTAAGAGACCTTGTTATTAGAGGCTGATGTGCACATCATGCAAGCAAGTTTAGGATCAGTCATGCAAATCATACCACAAGGAACTTAAAGATGTCTGCCTTACCTCAGTCTGACATTCGTCCCATTATATGACTCATATGGCATTTCAACAGTAGAAAACTCAAATGGATAAGTCTTTCTTTCATAGATTTCACCAGGAATATCTAATTCACGCACTGCATGGACAAAGAAGGCACTTCATGGGATGAGATAGACATACAGAGAAGCAGTGAGGTAGCACCAAAACAATAAGAGCTAAGTTAATATGTAACCACTTAGTAAAAGGAGATTGAAACATGAACAATGCTAAGTTTTACCGAGTGGTAGTACGGCAAAATAAAGGCAGAACAGACAACAATAGTTTTGAGGCAGTTACATGGACATCTTGAAGAAAAGGTGCTATTGGGCAACTGTGTATTAAAAATCAATTAAAGAAAGAAACTACCTAATGAAGCAAAGTCGTAGAAGTTGCCTCTGTCGAAATATAGCTCTGTAGTAGAAACAAGCACATACAAAAATGTTAGAACCTACAAAGATCTAAAGTATCAAACAGCAGAGGCATATTATTTTATCATTTCGAAGATAAGCAATACAAGGAGCAGTCCTCAGTAGCACTTTCGGTTTTTTTTTTCTTTCCTATTTTTGCATTTGCTCCAGCAATGCAGTCCAATAGTTTACCATGAATCAAAAGTAAAGAAGACTAGCTGCAAATTGCTTAGTTAGCAACTTGAAGCAATAGCCATACTAATAGAGCTCCCTATATCGCACCAGGGAACCTATGTTCAGAATCAATCAGAGGAGCAAGGGAGAAATTCTGGGAGTAGCAAAATTTGCACCTATCTGACCCAGCAGCTCAATCTTCACTCCCGTGTGCTCAAGCCTTTTACCTGGGACAGGGGCAATCGACACCTGCATACAGATTCAGCACAAACTTAATCCGAAACTCAAATGGCACACACCAGGATAAACAAAAAGAATAAGGGGCCAACAATGGCACTAGCACTAGCCCTACCTCTCCGGCTATGGTGTCAAGGCTCTGGAAGGCCGGTACCATGGCTGTCTTCCCATTGTCCTTCTTGATCGGCGCCTGCAAGAATCCAATGAGCCAATCAACCAACCCTTAGCCACCAGTTTGATACTAACCACTCACATCCGAGAATCAAGAATGCAGACGCGAGGCAACGCACCTGCTTCCTGGTCCTCTCATCGGAGAAGGTGACGAAGATGTCGCAGGGCGGCTTGAAGGCGCCGATGATGTAGTTCTGGAGCAGGGAGGGTGGAAATCAGAGTGGGATCTACCACCTAAAGCTCCGCCGTCATCTTGGAAGGGGAACGAATCGAGTATCAGCGAGCAGCCGAGATCAGATACGTGCGCGTTGGTTACCATGGCTGCTCCTGAGTCAGGAAACCGAATCCAGCAGCGGTCCCGCAGGGAGGCGGCCGGGCAGGGTCGCCGGCGCCGGGGAAGGAGGGGATTACCGGCGAATCAGCAGTGTTGCCGCAGTCGATGGGAGACGAGGAATCGATGGACTGCTTCCGACCGGCGAGGCATTCTGGGCCGAATCTAGAAGAGCTTGACAAATTTGGGCCGTTGGTTTTATGGATGGCCCAACTGCTACAGACGACGGGCTTGCAGAGCCATGAGGTGGTACTGGTGGAGCTTCCAGCCTGGCCCAACAGTAGACGACGACGGGCTTTAAACTACAGGCCGAATTGGAGAGCTTTTGTAGATGTTGAAGTCAGAATTTTTTATATTTTTTATTTTACAATTTTTCAAAAATAAATATCTGATTTAAAAATATGCAGATACTCATCCCGCCATTTGAAATGGCTACAGCCAAATTTTTAAATCGGATATTTATTTTTGAAAAATTGTAAAATAAAAAATATAAAAATATAAAAAATTCTTGAAGTCACGCTTTTTGGATGAGGACACATATAAGCCCAGAATTGCAGCCCATATAGGTGACGGTGAAGATGCAGCCCACACCATGTTTATCTTACTTCTGTGTTAAAAAAACAAGAAGCAAACAAAATAAAAGCATCACCATCACAGCACTAAAATAATTTGACTGGTATTGAAAGTCGAGATGTGTGGGATTTCTAACTTTTGAGTTTCGGGCAACCGGGCGGCGAGACACTGAATATGATCGAGAAAAATTCAGATTTCCATGCTCAATAGCTTATATGCAGTTCTAGAATCTTGCATGTCCCTTTTGAGCTAAAATGGGTTTTGTAGCATCATAGATAAGAGAAATGAAAAGGGTTTCAGCTCCTAGTGAGCATGTTGCAATGAAATGGTTTATCACACATAATCCTTGAGTAATCGAGATGAGAAGATGTGTGTGCAAAGCTTATGATTCTATGGAGATCATGGTTTTATTCGTAATAAAGTAACACATTTAGATCACCGATTTCCACCGTCGGGTTAGTTAACCATGGAAGATAGTTCTGCCATCTTAGAGGGTTTTGTTTGATGTTGCAAGCGTTGACAAGGGACAGTCCTTTGGTAGTACAGAAAGTTTATTGTTAGTGGTTGAATGGTCACTAAACCAACTGATTTTTGAATTATGTTGTCTCAAAGTGACCAAATATTTGAAAAGAGAGAAAGAGTATAGGTCTCCTTCATACAACTTTATTATCCAGGAGGCTAATGAGACGATCAGATACATGCGTGGCACGAGTAGTTTGTCACGTAAGAAGAGAGCACAGTATTATAGCTCATGAGCTTAAACAGTCAGGTAGGCATTTGTGTCACATCTTGTGTCGAGCATCTAATTGCTCAAGATTGTAACCTTTATCTGTGTAATTATTTTTTTGTAAACAATTTCTTTGAATAATTAATGAAAGATTTCTTTTTACTGAATGAATGAAAGCAGTTCTGTCCTCTCTAGGTATGATGCTCTTGTTTTCATCGATGCAACATTCGCTCACTCCCTGGTACATGGCCTGGTTTGGTTTCCTAGTGTAGCATCTAGCACGGAGGGAATCTTTTTTGCATGGATTACTAAATGAAGTCTATTTGCAAAACCTCTTCACGGATGAGCGTAACTTTTCGAGACGATTCTAATGACCCTAATTAATCAATGATTGGCTACAGTGATGCTACAGTAACCATTCTCTAATCATCCTCTAATCATGCGGTCAAAAGGCTCATTAGAATCTTCAGGGTTCCTAGTGCAGGGGTTCTGGAGTTAGTTTTGTAAAATACCTTTATTTAATACCTTTATTTAGTGGTCAAAGTTGTGAACAGTTTCTGTGACACCCCGGTGTCACTAATGTAATTAAAACCCTTAATTAAATTAATTAAACTCATTATAAAATGCATCATTGCATAATTGTGGTATTTGTGCATAATTGTGTGTTTAGGTTGACGCGGTCAACCGGATTAATCAAAAATGTCAAAATACAAAACTTATACCAAAATGTCACAAATAATGTCAAATACATGTTTATGAACTCACATGAGTATGGAAAGTTCAAACAAAAATTTGAAATTCAATTTCGAAATCGTTTGACCGTCATTTCATGTGTTGCGAGTTTTGCGTTTTACCCTTCTCGAGAGGCTAATATCTTTGTATTTGCCTAAACACTTGAAATTCCACCAATATAAAAGTTGGAGTACAAAGTACCCTCTTTACAATGGTGGTGATGTGGATCAAGGAAAACTTTGTTTGATCACTCATAATCTTGGTCAAAATCGGGTCAAACCAACAATTTCAGCACTTAGCTGAAATTCACTAAGTCTGAAAATGTGAATTTTTGCCCAGATTCGTCGCCCCGTAACTTTCAAACCATTGCTCAAATGCTAGAACTCCCTTTCTAGGAATTGTAGACCTAGGTGTGCTCTATAACTTTTGTATTGGGCAATCCTGGGGTTGCTGCACAAAATTGTGAGAAAAGTTGGAGGGAAGATGGCTGCGTCGCCCCGACCGGCGGCAAAAATCCGGTAACACCGGTTTGGACAACCGGTGGAACCGGTTGTCTCCGGACAGGAGGCCGACCTCGGCGACCTCGACGCCGTCAACGCCAAATCCCCGCCCTCCAGCTGTCCGGCCACGCGTCCATGTCATCCTTGCGCCATCTTGCAGTGCCAGGCAGGCATGCCGCGCTGTCCGTCGCGCTGGAGGGATAACGATGACCGGGCATCGAGGACAGTAAAGGCCGTCGTCCTCCCTCGGTCCAAATTCACCCCCCCTAATCCACCATCCTCCAATTAACCCCGCCATTCACTCCTCCACCTCGCCCTCTCCGCCCTCGGACCCTCCGCTCGCTCCGCCATAGCTCATACGCGGAGAATTTCGCGTGGTACAGACCACCATTGCCGCCGACCCGAGCTTCCTCCTTCTTCCCAAAATCGTAGCTCTACATCCACTTTCCCTCCAATCCAAGGCTCAAGACATGTTCCCCGAACTCCACTGATACTTCCCGACCTCCTATCCATCTCTTTCCGGTCACCAGGGCGCCCAGCCGCGGCTGCCGCCGCCGGTCAGGGGCGGGGCGCGTAGGCAGCCCCGGCGCCGCGCCCTACGGCCTGCAGCAGGGGCCCAGCAGGTTCCAGGGAGGGCGGGCGACGCCCCTAGTCCCAGCGCCCAGGGCAGGGAGGCCACCGGCACCATTTTCCCCCACCGCCGGCTCCTGTGACAGAGCCGAACCGAGCCTGACTCGAGGTAGAAGAAAATGGATCAGAAGGTAAAGGAATAGAAAATATAGGGGGTTATCCAAGAAATGTTTGGACCTTTATGTGATTCTCGGATCTTGCAGGGGGTTTTCGACGAGAATCTGAGGACCTGTTCGTAAAGAAAAGGACCTGTCCGTGAACATTTGTTTTCCCGAGGACCCGGATGTAAATACATATTCACTATTCACGAGTTTCTTTCTTTTGATTTCGGCTGAGATTCAATAAATCACCAAAAATCACAAAAAAATCGAAAAATTACAAACGTGGACTTTTTCGAATCCTTGAGAAATTATCTTTCCAATGGTGTATCATATGCATGTATAATCTATGTGAATCGTGATGTATTTTTGAATATGTGAAGATGTGCTTGAAAGGATGTTTATGGCTTTATAAATTATAGGAATGTGCTAAAAATGCAAAACCACTTTTGTTGGATCTGTTGTGACCAGTGGAGTTGAATTGAGTATCTGTTGGCCACAGTTTGTGCATGATTTTAGTAGATTTGGATTTAAGTTGTTGCTAGCTAGATAAGAAATGTTAGATCACCAAATATTCTATAAGACTCAGAAAAATCTGAAAAATTCACATAAAATGCCTCTGTTGGAATAGTAGTTACAGTAAAAATTTCAGCTGCAGAACCTTTTTGGAGATTTTATTATGATTTTCTAATTGATGGTAAGTGTTAGCTGATAAAAGAAATATAAAACAAATAGGTAAAATATTGGAAAATTCCTGAAAAATATGTTTTACTATCAGGAACACAGAAACATGTTTACTTGAAATTTTGTTTATGAAAATATGTTGTTTAGGTTTATGTTGGTAAGCTCAAGTTGGTTTTCGTTTAAAACCGGTCAGACCGGTTTCAAATCCGGTGGAACCGGTTTAAATCGGTGAAACCGGTTTTGATAACCGGTGGAACCGGTTCTTTCCCTGAAGCAAAAGTAAATTTCCAATTATGCCATAGGAACCCTTTTTACTACTAGTGGTCAATTATAGATGTTTTCACTTAAATTAGGAAATATTGTAAGTTGCTTTAACATGTTAGAATGGCTTCATAAAATTTCTTTCTATGTTAAGTCAATTCTAATTTAAGTTTAATTATCAACTAAAAGCAATCCACCCCACTTTATTTGTGAGCTTCTTAATTGTTTAAATTCCGTAAATGATTGCCCCGTAATGTATTAGTGAGTCGTTGCAGTTATTCTGTGATTGTTTCTCGTGCATTACTGCATCTCATGCATCCGCATTTCATGTAGAGCAAACCTTTGCTAACGGAGTATACGAGATCGAGGTCGAGCCTTCGGACGATCCAGCTGCTGCCGAGTTGAACGTTGCTACTGCACAAGACCCGAACCAAAGTTCGGAAGGGCCCAAGGCCAGTGGTGATCAGGAAGGCAAGCCCCGGAGCATAACCCGCTGTTTATTCTAACACTCCTTACTTTATGCCTTACTTTTGTGCATTTAAGTTTTGAGGAGTTGAATGAAACCCTAGTTGCATGATCCCTAGGTACCTATGTCCTAATACTAGTATGTGTAGGCCGTTTAGACTGCCATGCTTAATTAGGATCGGTAGAAGTCGAGTGATTGCCTTGTCACTCGCGAGATATAGGTTTTTACTTTATCAGTTAATGAGATTCGGCAAGCGGGGCTTGTGCGATATTTATGTTTGGTTGAACACCCCGTTTGCACAGAGATTTGTGGCTAAGGCATTGATTGTGTGGCGATGTTGGTCAAGCTTTTGAAGGTACTAATCGTATGCCGGGAAATATGGTAAACTGGTAAACATAGTACTTGATTCAAACTGACGTCTGACGGGTTTTATCACTCCCTTGGGCGAGGGGTTGTGGCGAGTAAGCAGTGGCCGCGGCACAGGTTTGCCTCGGGCACCTGGGGTCCGTTGGGGCGTGCACTCGGGCGGAGTGGTCCCCGATGGCAGATGGCAGGGAGAGATGGGAAAGGTTGCCCCGTGAGGTCCTGGGTGTCTCTCACGGGTCGTGCGATTAGGTTGTCCCATGCATGGTGAAAATCAACTCGAGTTGTCCGTCCTTCGCGGTTACATGAAGCTGCTTGATCTCTTTTCATACATCAATGTCCTTGGGCCAAATGGGGGAAAGTGTTGTTAGATAAGAAATGTTGAGGATTTACTAATCAATTGTTTTTCGACACTGAATGTTATTGGATAGTTTGGCAAATCTAGAAATTGTTAGTCTCACTTTAAAACTTGGCTGAAATATTGAAAATAGGGATCAACTTGTAGACGCTTTTGGCAAAACAAACCCCAGAGCCAAAAAGCCTTGCATGTCTAGTATTTAACCTTGTCGGGTAAGTCTTGTTGAGTAATTAGTACTCAGCCTTGCTTGTGGCTATCTTTTTCAGATGATGTTGATGGTTATGACCCTGTTGCTGCTCTAACTTGGCCTGGTGTACTTTCTGATGGTTGGACCATGAGTGGGGGCCGTCTGAGTCCGACTCAGGCCGCGGGAACTGAATATCATATGTGGGCTCCATGTGATGTTATGTGTACCGACGTTTAGAACTTCCGCTGTATTATAACTCTGGTTTGTAATAATTAAAACATATGCACTGTAGTTGTATAATTATCTATGTGAACCTCGTGTTGTAAAATTTGTGATGAGTTGTACTGCCTGAGCCCATCTTCGAGTGGGACTGCTGCTATTTCGTTTCGGTCGAGAGAACAAGGTGGTTTAATCGGGAAGGTATCCGACGGATTGCACGATTAGCTCGGTTTAAGGGCGTGGAGCACTGCTGTGATAGTGGGCCCATGCTTTTAAACCGGATTAATTGGGGCGGTCTGCCACAGCTGGTATCAGAGCCAAAAAAAATAGGCAGCGGGTGGTATGACAAGTCTTAAAAACGTTTTCTTGATTTGCAAAACTTAAACTGGACCTTTGAAAACCTCGTTGGTTACGCTAGGGTTGAAAATACTAGAACGTGAGCCCTAGGGTTGATATGGGTAGTCTACAGGTGGCTTATATGATATATATACTACTGACTTCCAGCACATTACTTTTCTGTACCGACGACTCCAGGTAAGTAAATGGTCGCCCATTGCCAGAGGGTGTGAATACTGGACGCTGTTCCCCAAGCAGTGGCCTACTTGGGGTGCAGTCAATATAACATCCTTGGTGTTATAATGACTGTAGTGCTTTTACTTTACTGGTTGAACTGTTGCTTCTATAGTGAGCAACAGGGTGTGGTCATCATATGTGGGTAACCGCATATGCGTCACCCATGTGGCGTGAGGTACATGGGGGCCGTTCGTGAGTGCTGGCACGAACGGTTCAGTGATGAAAATTTTCTGCAGGTACACTAACCACGAAGCCATAGGTGTGTTCGTTAGAATGTCGAATAGATAATATAAGGAGAGACGTATTATATGTGCCACCGGTTTCTAACTCCTAAGTCCAAGAATACTTGGCAATTGTTTCTTTTGTGAGGACGAATAGGTCGATTCATGCATGCATCATATCATGAATGACATATAAATCATGAAATCACTAAGTATGGGTTAACAAGCCACTATAAAGTTCCAAAAAGTTGATCATTAGGGGATTCCATATCAATCACTTAAAGGTAATCTAGAAACTTTTTGACCCTGTCTGTTGGTATGAGCTTTTCGACCAACAAGACCACCCCAACTGCAAATGCTCAAATTAGAAAAGTTGTTCCAAATTTCATTGTTTAGCTCCTGTCAAAATTTCGGAATTTTTGGCCATACCAATTGGGAGTTATGTCAGTTTTACCATTGTGCTGATTTCTGTCAACTTGGTGCAGATCTGATTGCAGCAACGATTTCCCCTTTTTAATGATGTTTCCTTTGAAACTCATATATAACAAAGTTGTTGCCAACTTGATGCTTTAATTGTTGCCAAAAATTTAGGTCATTTGGCCCAGTGGATAGGGAGATATAGTCTTTTTACTACCTCTCTGTTCTGCTGAAATTCCAGCATGCACCAGTTATCAAACTCTAAGGATTTGAACCTCTTACTGATATATCTAGCCATGCCCTAGAATACCGAAGTTGTAGATAACTTGTCTAAGAACATTCTAGTGACATTTCATAATTTTTGGATTGCTCAATTTTGATTTATGAATTTTTGAAATTCAGTCCAGAATCTGTCCGTTTCGAGTTATGCCATTTCATAGCTAGATGTTTGGACTAAACTTCATTTTGGTTGAATTCTTTCAGATGGTCGGTCCTAGCAACCGTACCATGCACATTGATGAGCAAGGGCGTTACCACTCCACTTGCCTCCACTTGGGGGGTTTTCCCACGCTTTTGTGGGAGACTGTGTAGCGCTGCGGATACACCGAGCCGCCTCGCTATGTCGGGGTGCACCGCGTCGAGTGGAATGTCATGCAGTTTGAAGTCACAGTCACCATTCCGAGCCCACCTGAAATGTCGGGGTTCTTTACCGCCGGCAAATAATAAGATCGTGGAGCACGCGTCAGGCCTCGGGTGGTAGTGCAAAAGGACACGGGGGTTTATACTGGTTCGGGCCACCCATGGGGTGTAATACCCTACGTCCAGTTCGTGCTGCTCGTGTTGTTTGCACTGGTTTGTAGTAGGGGGTACAAGTGGGCGAGAGAGGGAGAGCTTCCCAAGTCTCTGGTGCGGGAATCGAGCTCGGCCCAGCGACCGGCTGAAGGAAGAAGAAGGTCGAGGGAGAGTACTCCTCGGGAAAGAAGAGAGGCTCCCTGCCTCCCGTAGGAGGCTCGGGAGAGAGGAGGAAAAGAGTCGATCTCAGTTGATCTTTTTCCACGCAGGAGGCCTGGCCTTCCCTTTTATAGCTCAAGGGAAGGCCGGGGAAGAAGTACAGTCAAAGGGTAAAACGGGAAAAAGGAGGAGTGCCTGCCCATGCGGTGGGGCCCGTCGTCCTTCCGAGCACTGTAGCCATGTCCTGCTGGTGTCAGTCGCGTCAGGGAGTGGTTGGCACAGTGTAGCGGCTTGACTCCGGGTGCTTCGGTCTTCCCGGTGGTTGCTTGGTCGCGAAGAGTCGAACTAGTCGGAGACGGAGATCTTGTCGGGCGAATCGGAGTCCTGTCGGGCGATGGAGCAGCTCATCGGGCGAATCGGAGAGTACTCGGGCGCTGCCTGCAACTCGTCGGGCGGGACGTGGTTCTTGTCGGGCGAAGGTGCGCAGCTCATCGGGCGAAGCGGTAGCTTGCCGGGCGGGACGAGCAGCTCGTCGAGCGAAGTAGCAACCTGTCGGGCGCTGCCTGCAACTCCTCGGGCGAGCTTGCAACTCCTCGGGCGAGCTGGCAACTCCTCGGGCGAGCTTGCCGTGCTGCTGCACTGCCCGACGAGTTGTCTTGCAGTGCCGCTGTACCGTTTTCATGTCGGTCAAGCAGCCCTCGAGGAAGC
>CM014277.1:81960709-81981630 GCA_004135705.1 Alloteropsis semialata
CGCGTGGCGGCGCGCCGGCCTGGCCGCCCGCCGGCTTCCTGCCTGAGAGAGAGGAGGAGGAGGAGTTAGGATAAGGAAGGGAGAGATGAGTGGAGAGGAAGAGTCTATGGGAGAGAAGGAGAAGATAAGGGAGTAAGAGTGCTCTGGAAGATAAAAAGACAAGCGCGGGACTTAGAAAAAATATCAGTGTGAACAGTACGAGCTTTAGTCCTGGGTCGTTGTTTCACCCGGGACTAAAGGATATCTTTTAGTCCCGGGTTGTGGCTTAGTCCCGGGTGAAGCCACAACCCGGGACTAAAAGAAACCATCACCCGGAACTAAAGAGTCTCGGGTGCATCTAACTTTTCGAGCCAGGACTAATGGACATTTAGTTCCGGGTCCAATTCCATCCGGGACTAAATGTATGGAACCAAAGCCTCTTTTTCTACTAGGGACTGGTTCTTGGTCAACTGGTTGTGACGTGCCGGATGTAATGCTCGGATGTACACATACACTGTTCCTAAGGTCAAAGGAGTGGGGTTATATCTGGATTCTTCCAACGCAAAGATATTGCATGCAAGTGTTGTATTAAAATGAAGATACTATATTTGAAGTGATAAAATACTGATAACAAACCCCATGCTTTTGGAAAAAAGAAGGATTACATAGAAGATGCTTAATTCCATATCATCTGGTTGCATACTAAATTTTGGGACAACGCTTCTACCTTCACGCCTTTGTTATTCGACCATCAGGATAATGCGCACCACCAAACAACTTGATTTTTCTTCATAAGGTATAATATGGTTGTCACGGTTTGCATGGCGGACGAGTGCATGTCGTCACCCGGCTTCGATAATCTCGCGGGTCCGGAAATGAAGGATATGTGCCCCACGTAGGTATCTTCCTGAATATCCAAAACTCAGACTCAAATCCACACCCACGTCAAATGGGGAGGGTCTGGGTAGAAAATTAATTATCCATTACAAATGGGGAGGGTAGAATATGGGAAGAAAACTATTTATCCACAAGAGATATATAATATCTACTCCCTCCGTTCCAAATTATAAGTCATTTCAAGATTCTTGGAGAGTCAAACTATTTTAAGTTTGACCAAAATTATAGAGAGGACCACAAAGATTTATTGTATGAAACAAATTTAATACGAAAATATATGTTACCAAAAATCTAATGATACTTATTTGGTATGATAAATATTTGTAATTTATTATAAAAACTTGGTCAAACTTGAGATGGTTTGACTTTCCAAGAAAGTTGGAATGACTTACAATTTGGAACGAAGGGAGTAGTACAAAGTTAATTATCCACTGGATATGAGTAAGAATGGAGAGGGTAAGGATTGGGCAATAGATATTTGGATTTGGGTATGAATAAGATTGGGTTTTCCCATACCCTCTCCAGTTGTAGGTCTAGCCCCAGCCATTAACTATATACATGCACGGATCGAAAAACAACATGTCTCAAGTGCTAATTTATCTATGATTTTTCTTATTTACTACTATCTTCATCCTTAAAATAAGGCCCTGTTTGATCCATCAGCTAAACTTTAGCTGCTAAAGTTTAGCTGTCAGAGATCCAAACGGGGCCAGCTAAAACACAACTAAACTTTAGCTAGAGGTTAAAAGGTGCACTATTCTTTTAGCTGGTTGAACCCAGCTAAAACTAGCTCAAACATGTTTAAAGACAAGATTGCCCCTTCTAAAATTAGTGCAGCCATCATTATTTATTTTTCTATTATTTTCATGAAGGGTAGCATGGTCCATTGTCTTCAATTAGTTGGAGAATCCAAACACCCCCAGCTAAACTTCAGCTAGCTCTGGGTCGGGTGGATCCGAACAGGCCCTAAGGAATTTTTAGCTATGCATTTGGACATGTACTTGTCCAGGTCTATTACCATGATGCCTATATTTCACAAAGGAGGTAATAATAGGCAACGCTTTCATCTCCCTTTCCCTTCTGATTGTAAAAAATAGCTTGCACGTATTCTGATTGGTTTGCAAACGTTATCCCATCGATTCATAATAGATCACAAAGTTGTATATTATATGACCTAGCTTACATGTTTGATTTATAGTTAAATAATTTTTTTACTGAATACTTATCTCCAAAATATTTTAATGCTCAATTTGTTTTCTACTAACACTGTTGCCATAAGTTATGACTTTAACTAGGGGAAGCAACAAAAGATAATGTTAAAGGCAAAAACAGTTGGACTAGATGTGGAGCACCACTTGCTCATGGGTTAGTGAGAGATACACAAGCAACCTACCATATGTAAGAAACTAGGCATGCAACAAATGCAATCCTAGACATGGCAATGGAGCTACAATGATGCTTCAGATAGGTTTAGCTTCCATTACCTTTGAGTGGGGGAACTTGACAACACATGTCCAATCTTGCAAGCTTGGCTTGACTTGAATCTTCTCACTTGTTGTGCCAAGCCCCAAAGTCCCTCATAGCCATTATTGGTCTACGTATCCTTTGGAACCCAAACCATTTGAGGTCCATTCATGTTGGTGATGATGTCCTTGGGCACCCAAATAGGTCGGTTCCAACCCCGCTCCTTCTTCATCTTCCCAACCGAGTGTGCAACCACCTTGCCATTGGTCTTCTTCTTGATGACGTAGATGTTGCTCTTGCTCTTGTTCTTGTGCTTGGGCTTGGTGTAGATGAGAGAGCTCTTGATGTGAAGTTGGCCTTCTTCTTTTCCTCCTTGTTCAAGCTCTTCACTTTAGGACATTGATAGGCCTTGTGTCCCTTCTCATGACACTTGTAGCAAGTCATGGTAGCTCCCTTCTCAAGCTTCTTCACCATGTGTTCATGGTTATCTTGAGAAGTTCGGATGTTGCTCTTCATGTCATGTGAGGCTTGTGCATTGTCCTCCTTGTCCTTATCCTTGAGCTTTGGCAATTGCCCAATAAGCCTTTCCACTTTTTGCTTGAGCTCATCATTCTCCTTAGCAATGAGATCATCAAGTGTCTCTACAACAACCTTCTCATGGCATTTCATATTGCAAGGGGGTAAGCATGAATAATCAATTAAATCATTGCAAGAAGTTGAAGCGTATTCTCAAATTTAGATTTGAGCACTTGATGCTCCTTGTATAGCAAATTGAATTTGCCCAACAAACCATCATAATTGGTTACAAGGAAAGCATTAAGTTCTTTGAGAGAATTGAGTTCTTTTAGTTCTTTAGATTGTTTCTTGAGGATTCCTTTTTTGTTCATTGATTATCTCAACAAGGTCATCAATCGAAGGAGAGTCGGAGTCATCATCACTCACATTGCTTTCCATACCTTGGGCCATAAGGCAAAAGTGTAATGATAATGATGAGGGACCTTGCATGTTGAAGCGGGTGGTGAAGTTCTTGCTTGGTTCGTCACTTGATTCTTCACCACTTGATTCTTCACTACTTGACCATACTATGGGGAGTACAGTGAATGCTTCATGCTTGGTCTTCTTCTCCTTCTTCTTCTTCTTGGATTCGAATCTTCTCTTCTTGACCTTGACTTGTTGATGATGGCGCCCATGTGTACCTCGTAGCCGTACATGTTGATCTTGTTCACGTACTTGATGATCTTCTTTGTGTACACTTCAACGAGGCCCTTGAGCTCATCATCACTTGAGGAGTCATCATCATCATCATCATCATCTTCCTCCTCACTTGAGCTTTCCTGAACCTCCTCCTTCTTCGACTTCTTCTCTTTCTTGCTTGAAAGAGCCAGGCTATGAGTTGGAGAAGATGGTTTTTGGGCTTCTTCGTGGCTTGTGCCTTGGGCGTGACCATGTATCGCATCTCATATGCCATGATCTTGTTGATGACTTGATTTGGTGTCAATTCTTCAAACTTCTTCTCAAAGATGATGGCCTTCACCAAATCATAGTCGGGCTTTTGGAGACTTTGAAGAATCTTGCGGATGATCTCCACATCACTCACCTTCTTGATTGCTAGAGAATCAATCTCATTCACAAGAATATTCAAACATGAGTACATATCTTCCGCATTTTGATTCTCATTTTGCTTAAAGCTATCAAGCTTATCAAGGAGAAGCTCATGTCTCTCATTGGCAACCTCCTTTGTGCCCTCATGATTTTCCTTGATAGTCTTCCATAGCTCAAAAGCATTTTCACAAGCAAAGACCCTATTGAAAATGCCTTCACTAAGGGATGATAAAATAATGGACTTTGCGATCACATCATATTGCTTTTCCGGTTGTCCCTTATTTTTCATACTCTCCTCGCTGACTCTCCAAACATTTAGGTCCTTTGCATGGAGAAAGGCTTGCATGAGAACTTTCCATCGTGGATAGCCCGTGCCATCGAAACGTGGAGCCAATCCTATAGCATCCATCCCTTCTCCCTTATAGAGCTTACTCACTAGGCGGTTAAGCCAACCGATCCAAATGAGCTGGTTTCACAATTTGCCAATGGAATTGGTGTATCTTTGTGAAAAAGTGAGTCCCGGATCTGACACCACTTGTAAGGAATCGGGTGCTCTAGCCTAAGAGGGGGAGGGGGTGAATTAGGCAACTTAAAAACCTAGTCCTATTGGCTTCCACTATTTGCATGAAACATAAACTAGAACATCTATCTAGATGTGCATTGTTGGTATTTCTTAGCATCACTACTTAAAGTAGTAATGGTACTAGAGATACTTCATTGTAAATCTAGACGTTACAGATATTCTGCAAGCGCACAGAAGTACGTTGTAGCATTTCACCTGGGAGTATTCCAGAGTATCGTTATTTGTTTATCCGCAGGAAAAGCGTTTAGTTAAAAGAGAGATGTGCCATCCAATGCTTTTACGTATAACAATATTAATGTACCATAATCTAAGCAGGGGTAAATGATATAGAAGTGAATGGGTAGGTTGACACACAGAGATTCATTGCTCATCATTATAGTAGTCTTAGTTAGTATAGTACATTAGTGAAGATTAATAAGGGTTCATTAGCATCATACATATGGAACTTGGATATACTACAATACCCTATACAAGCTCATTCAATAATCATATGCAAGAGGACATATCGAGGTATCCAGTGGTTTCCTCATCAAAGGACGACAGAGGACGTCTTATCATAAAGGCCTAATACCCACTCCCGAACGTGGAGGATTACAAAGGACGGACAGGGCTGTCACCACCTGCCGCCTACCTCTTCTAATCCGTGGGGCAGCGGTACCCTCAATAGTATTCCACATCCCAAACACCATGCTTGCAATATGTAATATAACTCTATCTATCACGTTAATAAATAGATCAACCAAGAGGCACATTGAGCCAATGCCATAACATATATTCACTTGAATAAGGTGCAAGATATAAGTAGTATATACTAAGCGGATAAGGTATAACTGGGGCATACAACATAAGTATGAAGGTATTTCCATTAAACTCAGAGTACTACAAGTAAGTAAGAGAATACAAGAACTGAACTCTAGAATTTACCAAGACTCCTTCAGAAGCCCTTTAGAAGATCTAACACTATGACTATCACTACTAAGACTAAGACTAAGCTTGTAGCAAAGGAGAGCTCTTCTTCTGGTGTGTGTTGAGTACGGCGCCCTTTGCAGGTATTTATAGCATCACAAGGCGGTTGGAGCCAGCCAGAGGCGGTTGAGGCAGTTGGGAGGTGGGCCTAGGTTGGCCGACCCTTGGATCCACCGTCTTCAGCGCTTTACGGCTCAGATGCAATCTCCATGGCGGTTTACAGTTGCAGGTCAAAGGAGGGCCGAGTCGGGCGCACGGGGAGATCGGCCTGCCTGGCTGGGTCGGCTGACCCCCTATAACCGCCTTTAGGGCCCATCTTCCTCTGGGAGACTGATATGTGGGTCCTAAGGTCGGTTCCAGGTGGGTTCTGTCGATTTGGGTACATTAACTCTGGTTGTGGGCCCTTCAATCCATGGGATGGACATGTGGCTCATCTTTCACCATTAACTTCCACCGACCATGAATCAACGTTCACGATCTTTCCTTAGTGTGCTTCTTGACCTGTGTAGGAAATGGGCTCCATCGGGGTTCAGTCCAGGTCGCCCGACCTAGCCAGGTCGGCCGACCTGGGCCTGTGCCCAGTTTCATCCATCTTTTGCACCGTAGTCCCTGTACTCAAATATATTCCAGATATGCATGGTACAACCTTATTTGAATACAAATGCCTAAGTTGTGCTTTGATCTTTATTAGTTTCTGAGCCTATTGACGGTCGAATTTTATGTTATAAGGACTGTCAACAATTCTAAGGTTGTTCTAGTGTGAAACTCCCATTCCAAAAAGAGTTTTGCAACCTATAGCCAATCCTATCAAGATACTACTCTATGAATGTAAAGGCACACAAGATTGCAAGAAGAGTAAATGCGGAAACGTAAAGGAGATGAGAGGAAGCAAACTCTTGACGCGTGATTTATCCCATGGTATCGGTAGGTACTAAGCCACACCACTAGTCCACGTTGTTGAAGCACTCACACAAGAGTATTGCTTCCCGGTCACCAAGTCTCTCCCGAGCTAGCTTGACTTGCCACTAAGGCTCACCACTAAGGCACACACCAAGCTCTTGGTCACTGTTGACACCAGCGGTGGCAAACAGAAAGTCTGCAAGCGCACGACTGTCGTAGTAGCTTTCACCCATGAGTAAACCAGGTATCGAATCCACGGGGAACGTAAAGGGGTGTCTAATCACTAAAGCTGAACCGGATCGATCGAGTGTATATAAAGGCTGGGTAGAGAGGATAACTTAGCACTAAGGCTGATTATAGCGAAGGGAATTCTCCTATGCTTGCTTTGGGCACCGGGGTATCCTAGGCCTCTAGGAAATTGCCGGCCAACAGCTCTACGCTGTACCCGAACGTGAGGATTACAAAGGACGGACAGGGCTGTCACCACTTGCCGCCAGCCTCTTCTAATCCGTGGGGCTACGAGGCAAACGAGGGCAGATATACACCTAAGCACCACGCCTAAGATAATATCAGCTATCCTAACCTTGATCAAAGATTAGAATACTTTACGAATAAAGCAATGAACCCACAAGCACAATAGAGAACTCAGCTTTCTATAACTCAGACTTAAGTACTAGTTGAATCCCGGATACTTACTGAGTAGCTCGCATCCGTCGAGGTACAGGTGGAGGGTCGCCGACACGCCGGGACTCCTCCAGACTCTCCCTCACTCTCTCCCTATTTCTACTCTGGATATGAGAAGGGCTTCGCCTTGGATCTTCACTTTATCTCGATGATGCTTAGCCCTGCCCTGAGTCCAGCTATTTATAGCTTGGAGAGGCAGTTTGGAGTCGATTTGCAGCGGTTGAGGCGGTCCGGAGGTGGGCCCAGGTCGGCCGACTTGGGAGGATCGGCTGACCGTGGGATTCACCGACTTCGGTGATCCACGGCACGGACGGGCTCCAGGAGGCGGTTGACAGTTGCAGGTGAAGGCGGTGGCGGTTTGGACGGGCGGCCAGGTCGGCAGACCTGGCTAGGTCGGCCGACCAGGGGTTGTGGCCCCTCGGCCCCACTCTGTCAGGGTCACTCTTCTGTGGGCCCCATGGTCAGTTTCCGATGGGTAATAGTGAAGATATGTGAGTTAAGTCAGGGATGTGGGCCCATGAATCTATGTGCTTGCTACATGGCCCAATCCCATCTCTTCACTTCCACCGACTTGAACTCAACGCTTCTGATCACTCCCGAGTGTGCTTCTGTTGATGGGCTAAGGATGGACCTCACTGGGCCTGGACCCAGGTCGGCCGACCTAGTAAGGTCGGGCGACCTGGCCCTGGGCCCACTTTAGTCCTTCTTTTGCCACTTTATTCCTGTAAGCACATATGCACCAAAACTTGTGGAATTCATTAGTAAATAATCCTATGTCTATTTGTTTTATCATTTTTATATCTTTGTTGACAATAATAATTCATCATTAAGAACCGCCAACAAGCTCCCCCACACTTATCCTTTACTTGTCCTCGAGTAAAGTCTAATCTTCATCATGGAGATCATTAACAAACATATAAGTTATTCCCAAACATTTAGGCTTAATGGAATTATATGAGTGGCTAACATGTCTTCTTGGGTTATTGCAGGAAGGAACAGCCTTTTCTATGACATGATACACTTTCCTCTCAAGTACTTGGGGTTTTTAGATTTTTTTCAAAGAAAACCAATGCCTTGCTCCTCAAAGAGTTTCTCTCTGGATATTCATGGTGGTTGGACAACACTCTCACTCTCCAGAATAGAACTTTATATGTGGAGCTCTCAAAATACATACATTATTTCACTTGTGTTGCCATCCCAAGGATTGGATCCAAATTAGAAACAAGTCATGTAATCAAGTCAAGATGTGCAAGTGTGTGATATGAGATGGACATGTAGTGGTACTCCTTTGACTTGACCTTTCTTCCCTTCTTTATTATTATTATTATTATTTTTTCTTTTTGGATATGGGCTATTGCACTTTCTCTCTTTTATTTTTTTCTACTCCATGCTTTTTAGCATGAGTCTTTCTTTTTTCTTTTCTCTTTTTTTCTATGCACATAGCCCATATCTTCTTTTCATTCTTGATTTTGGGAAGCAGGCCTTTTCAGGAGTATTTATTTCATGAACATGAGACAAAGACATATTTTGCTTCATCCTCAGTGTAAGGATTTAGCTTTTTATGGTGGAGTGTACGTGATCTTGACTTTAAAAACATGAAATATCTCTAATAAGGGTCACAAGACTTGGAACGACTCAAAGCTCAAAGGAAATGCTTGATTATTTTTGTAAGTGGTTGTCTCTCAAACTCATGAGGAACATAGCAAGGTTAGAGGTTTTAAAACTTTTTTATAAATTCCAAGCACTTGAATAGCAAAGGCATCTTTCATATTAAAGCCATATCTTAAAATGCAATAACCTAGATGACATGAGTTCCTACAAATATGAGGATTTCCACAAGCCAAAAGGTACAGGGAATAAAATATATGTAAGTTAATAATGTTTTCCATGTTATAGGGAGATGCAGAAGGGTTAATTTTTTATTAAGTTCTGGATTCCGTGATCAAGTTCTGCAAAGATTCAACTGAAACAGAGGTTAAGATGATCAAACCAGCATGCAGGAAGAAGCGGAGGCCAGGTGGGACCCAGGCCAGGTCGGCCGACCAGGTGGGGTCGGGCGATCTGGGGGTGATCTCCCTGGTTCAGATCTTTTGCATGCCGTTCTGTTGCGTTCTGATATGCTCTGTTTCGCGTTGGATCACTCTGTTTCCCGTTACGAGTCTCCCCCATACTTGTACCTTTTATTCAAAACAAGTGAAAACACAAGACACAATCCTAATACACTAAACAATTTATTTTATTCATGAACTCAGAGGCACATTACAATATAATCAAATGAAATAAATGAAATGATTGAATGGGAAAAGACTAATATGCCTATCCTAAACCAAAGCCTAGGGTGCCTATGGTGCATTGTAGAGATTTTCATCCCCTGCAGCTTTGGCATAGCGCTTAAGCTTCACGACTGTTGATCTACGCAGCATATCAAAGTCGTCTTGAAGGTTAATGCGCTCAAGTCGCTCTTCAGCGAACTTCTTCTCCAACTTTGCATAGTCACGACCGAGTTGATTAATCAACTCTAGCAACTCTGCGTTAGAGAGAGCCTTGGGGGCCTTTTCATCATCACTTTCATAATGACCCCCAGGCCTGTGAATTGGAGGAGGCTTGATGTGCCTCTTGATCTTGCCGGCGGGTGAAGATTCCACCAACTCCTCCAATTCCTTTCTCTCCTCAGGTGTGAGGGGAGGGAACAGCCCCTTTCCATAGCCACCTCTGGGTTTCCTTTCCCCGAAGATCTGGAAACATGGCTCCGGGGTGCTAGCAGGAGAGTAGATGGACACATCGGACGTATAGTGATACGCCACGACGTCCTCCCACTTGTTCCTGACCACTTCCTTCAACTTCTCCCCTGGTTGAAGCGTGGGGAGTCCATCCCCCTTGATTGGAGTGGCCGCCGGCGTCTTCTTCGGAGTGATTTGCCCCGTCGTCGGCCTTCTGTATGGGCTTGACGCCCGTGCATCACGCCTCTGGGTCCTCCTCGGAGACTGAGATCGCGCCGCCGAACGAGACGCCGAGGGGCCACCAGGGCCGGTCGGCCGACCTAGGCCGTCGGCCGACCCCCTGGTGCGGCCTCTCGCGTCCTCCTCTGGCGGGAGGCTGGCCAATGGGGAGACAACCACGGCCATGGCCTGCTCCAGGTTAGTGGGCACCAGTTGATTGGCCGGAGTGGGCTCTCCATCCAAATCAAAGGTCGATCGAGATTTGGGGTGGCTTTTTTCGGCCATTGTTGAGGATTTGGAAAGTGTGGCTTGGTAATTTCAGAATGGGGGCGAGGAAGAACTCAGATGAGAGGGAAGAAGAGGATGGGTGAAAATTTAAAGAAGGAATAACCCTCTTCTCGGATCCATCAGAGGTTGAATCGCTCCTCCTCCGTGGAACGGCTTCAGAGATGTTAGAGTGGGACGTTGGCAAAGGATAGGGCTGATCGGGCTCAGTGGCACGTCAGTCGACCTGGTGGGGTCGGCCGACCTGGCCTTGAGCCCAGTCGCCTTCTCCCTTTTTTGTGCACTACGTGATAGGTCCACTAATCCCCAAAGTGTGTGCAAATAGGCTCTAGGGGTTTAGGACTTAGCGTAAGGTGAAATTATAAATGGGAATTATCCATGACCAAATTAATCACATCAAATTCCCCATTTACTTTATCAGGTTCAAAGAAAACTTTTAAACGTTGACCATTTACCTTGAAGAGGTTACCTTCATCATCTTGGAGTGTGATTGCCCCATGCGACGAAGTCTCCACCACAACGAACGGTCCTTCCCATTTGCTCCGAAGTTTTCCATGCCCAAAGAACTTCACCCTAGAATTAAAGGGTAATACCTTATCCCCAGGATTAAACTCCTTCACCTTGATCCTCTTGTCATGCCATCTCTTGGTTCTGTCCTTGTAGATTCTAGCACTGTGGTACGCTTTGTCTCTCTACTCTTCCAACTCTGATAGTTGCATTCTCCTCATTTGCTGGGCTGCTGGCAAATCCATGTTCCACTTCCTTATGGCCCAGTGCGCCCGATGCTCTAGCTCAACTGGTAGATGGCAAGTCTTGCCGTAAACCAGTTGATATGGGGACATTCTGATTGGCGTTTTGTATGCCGTTCGGTAAGCCCATAGAGCATCTGGTAGCTTGCACTTCCATCCTTCCCCATTTCTGTCATGGTCTTCTGCAGAATGTTCTTGATCTGCTTGTTTGATGTTTCTGCTTGACCGCTTGTCTGGGGGTGGTAAGGTGTAGCTATGTTGTGCTTTGCCCCCAGTTCTGCCAGAAACTTCCGAAAGGTCTTGTCGATGAAATGTGACCCTCCATCACTGATCACCATTCTGGGGGTTCCAAAACGTGGAAAGATGATCTCATGGAACATCTTTCGCGCGTGTTTGGAGTCAGCGGCTCGACATGGCATTGCTTCGACCCACTTCGAGACGTAGTCCACTGCCATCAGGATGTACTCACTGTCATAGGATTTAACAAAAGGTTCCATGAAATCAATGCCCCACACATAAAACAACTCAACTTGTAAGTTGTTTGTGAGTGGCATTGCATCTCTTGCAGTGATCCCTCCGTGTTTCTGGCACTACTGGCATCGTCGAATGAATTCCTTTGTATCCTCATACATTGTGGGCCAATAGAATCCACTCTGCTAGATCTTCAACCTTGTCCTGAACGCCCCGTAGTGACCTCGATATGGGGCTGCATGGCATTACTCAAGGATCTTCCTTGCTTCAATTGTTGGTACACAGCGCCTGAGCATGCCATCTGAACATACCCTGTACAGGTATGGTTCATCCCATAGATGGAGTCTACTCTCGTAGATAAGCCTTCTCTTGTTCTCCCCTGGCAGTACATATCCTGCAACCATAAAGTTCACAATATTTGCATACTAGGGGTCGAAGGCAATCACCTTGAGTAGGGTTTCGTTGTGTAGGAAGTCATTTATCGGTAGATCCTGCATGTCAGTAAACTGCATACACGACAAATGATCTGCCACTGAATTCTCTACTCCATTTTTATCTTTATTTCTAAGTCAAATTCTTGGAGTAAGAGAATCCAGCGGATAAGGCATGGTTTAGCATCTTTCTTGGTAAGCAGATATTTCAAGGCAGCATGATCGGTGTAGACAATCACCTTAGCTCCTACCAAGTAAGATCTAAACTTGTCTATAGCAAAAACTACGGCTAGGAGCTCTTTTCAGTGGTAGCATAGTTAAGTTGAGCTCCTGTCAAAGTTTTACTAGCATACGAGATAGCATGATGGTTCTTATTTTTAGTTTGTCCAAGGACAGCACCAACAACATAATCACTAGCATCACACATAATCTCGAAAGGTAGCGTCCAGTCAGGGGGTTGAATGACTGGCGCTGAGATGAGAGCGTTCTTTAAAATGGTAAAAGCATGCAAACACTCATCATCAAAATCGAAGGGTACATCCATGGCTAAAAGGCTAGTGAGGGGCCTGGCTATCTGAGAGAAATCTCTAATGAAACGCCAGTAAAACCCCGCATGACCTAGGAAGCTACGGATTCCCTTGACATTGGTAGGAGGTGGAAGCTTCTCTATGACTTCAATTTTCGCTCTATCCACCTCTATCCCTCTTTCGGACACCAAGTGTCCTAGCACTATACCCTCTCGGACCATGAAATGGCACTTTTCCCAATTTAGCACCAGGTCCTTATCTCGGCATCTTTGTAGTACCTTGTCTAAGTTCTGCAGACAATGGTCAAAAGTCTTTCCATAAACTGAAAAATCGTCCATGAAAACTTCCATGATCTCTTCTATCATGTCTGAGAAGATAGACATCATGCACCTTTGGAACGATGCTGGTGCATTGCATAACCCGAATGACATCCTGTGGTATGCATATGTTCCATAAGGGCTACTGAAGGTGGTCTTTTCTTGATCATCGGGGTGGATGGGAATCTGGTGATAGCCGGAATACCCGTCAAGAAAATAGAAGAAGGAGTGGTTCGCGAGTCTCTCCAACATCTCATCGATGAAGGGGAGCGGAAAGTGATCCTTCTTTGTTGCCTTGTTGAGTCGGCGGTAGTCAATGCACATCCGCCACCCAGTAACGGTATGCTGAGGAATCAGCTCATTTTTTTCGTTACTTACGACGGTCATACCTCCCATCTTGGGTACTACTTGGACAGGGCTGACCCATTCACTATGAGGGATGGGATAGATGATCCCGGCGTGCAGAAGTTTTAAAACTTCCTTCTTCACGACTTCCCTCATCGCATTGTTTAGCCTACACTGAGGCTCCCTACAAGGTATAGAAGCTGGATCTATAGGAATGCGATGGGTACAGAGCGCGGGGCTCACTCCCTTCAAGTCCTTGAGGGAGTACCTGAACGCCGAGCGGTGTTTCTCGAGCACCATTATGAGTCTATCACTCTCGTCCTGTGATAGCTTGTCACTAATGATGATAGGGGCATCCCTGTCCTCATTTAGAAAGACACAGTGAAGGCCAGTGGGCAAGGGTTTTAACTCTACGTGCGTCTTAGGTGGCTCCTCAGTTTCAAGTGGCTCAGAAGCGTCATCCCCTTCTTCTATAAAGTCGTGAACATACTCTTCGAGGAATGACTCAAATGGGTCACTAGGCTGTAGGGATTTCACTTCCTCAGCTGGGTTAGGCTCTACCAAAGTTTCGACTATGGAATTCTTGACCCTAGGTAACGGTATAGTGAAAAGATTTCTTCCTACTTTGGCTAGGAGATTTCCTTCCGAGGTTACATCCTGAAGGAGGCCCTCGACAGGGTGTCCTACCATGAGGTCGAAATCCGATGTCTCAAAGACGTAAAAGTCCAGAGCCATCTCAATCCCGTGGTGAAAGAGGAGAAGATCTCGTACTAAACCGAGACTCTCGAGAAAACGGACTGAGGGTGTTCTAAGAAGTTTTAATGTTGGGGCTAGCTTTTTACGACGTCCAAGGATATACGCGAAAGAACTGGACATGGTGTTTGCCCCAATAGTCGGGTTGTACAGGAAGTCTACGGCTACCTTGCTTACGAAACCTCAAATGGTCTGCAAAGGTGAGTCAATCCGACTTCAGAAGAAAACTCAGACTCGTTTGACCATTCTGTGTTTAGGATGGAAATAAGCTCCCTCACGGTTTCATCTTGGACTTCTGCCTCCATATAAATGGAGGGGGTCCCTACCGTAGGCTTGTTCTGTGTTGTGTAGTTCGAGGTATTCCCGAAGTCTTCAAAAAGATCTTCCTCGAACTCAAAGGGTAATCCGAGAGGTTGAGTTTCCTCTTCCTCAACGGATGGGGTCTCAGGAGCTGGACTGGGCAAGTTTATGGGTTCTATGTGGGAGTCTTCTTGCTCAGTCTCGGTCGTGTCAGCAGGAGAGTTTTCCCGGATGGCTGCTAGGACTTCTTTTGCTCTGGCCGAGGTTATATGTAGGAATGAGACTCCAGCTGCTATGTCTATGTACCGGGCATCTTCACTATTCAGCCCAGACCGAAAATGCTGCATGAGTATGTAGTCTGGAAAGCCTAGATCCGTTCCGGCTAGACATGAGTCCTGGAACCGGTCCCATGCTTTGGCGATCATTTCCCTCTCTCGTTGCTGGAAGTTAATGATCCCCTTCCGAAGTGCATAGATCTGGTGAACGGGGAAGTATTCAAGACAAAACTTGTCCCGTAACTTTTCCCATTCACCGTTCGTTAGCCCAACGGTATGGTCATACCACTTCCTTGCTTTCTCTTTGAGAGAGAACAGGAAGAGCTTCTATCTGATCGTTGCCTGCGTCATGCCTGAAATAACCAAACACGAGCAGAGCAACTCAAATTCGTGCAAGTGACGGTACGGGTTTTCACCATCACTTCCCGAGAAGGATATGTCCTGGACCATAGCTATGAAGGCAAGGCGAAGTTCATAGCTATCGGTTAAAATAGGATTTGACGAGGGGTGTGGCTCCAATAATTCGCCCTTTGGAGCAGAGAACTCATGAATTTGGGTGGAATTCATGGTTGAAAACAAAAACAAAAGAAATATAAAATAAAAGATATACGGGCAACCTTAGATCTTAGACAACAGCTACCGTTCCCTGGCAACGGAGCCAGAAAGCTTGTTGACACCAGCGGTGGCAAACAGAAAGTCCGCAAGCGCACAGCTGTCGTAGTAGCTTTCACCTTTGAGTAAACCAGGTATCAAATCCACGGGGAACGTAAAGGGGTGTCTAATCACTAAAGCTGAACCGGATCGATCGAGTATATATAAAGGCTGGGTAGAGAGGATAACTTAGCACTAAGGCTGATTATAGCGAAGGGAATTCTCCTATACTTGCTTTGGGCACGGGGTATCCTAGGCCTCTAGAAAATTGCTGGCCAACAGCTCTACACCGTACCCGAACGTGGAGGATTACAAAGGACGGACAGGGCTGTCACCACCTGCCGCCTACCTCTTCTAATCCATGGGGCTATGAGGCAAACGAGGGCAGATATACACCTAAACACCATGCCTAAGATAATATCAGCTATCCTAACCTTGATCAGAGATTAGAATACTTTACAAATAAAGCAACAAACCCACAAGCACAATAGAGAACTCAGATGTCTATAACTCAGACTTAAGTACTAGTTGAATCCTAGATACTTACTGAGTCGCTGGCGTCCGTCGAGGTACAGGTGGAGGGTCGCCGACACGCCGGGACTCCTCCAGACTCTCCCTCACTCTCTCCCTATTTCTACTCTGGATATGAGAAGGGCTTCGCCTTGGATCTTCACTTCATCTCGATGATGCTTAGCCCTGCCCCGAGTCCAGCTACTTATGGCTTGGAGAGGCGGTTTGGAGTCGGTTTGCAGCGGTTGAGGCGGTCCAGATGTGGGCCCAGGTCGGCCGACTTGGGGGGATTGGCAGACCGTGGGATTCACTGACTTTGGTGATCCACGGCACGGATGGGTTCCAGGAGGCAGTTGACAGTTGCAGGTGAAGGCGGTGGCGGTTTGGACGGGCGGCCTAGGTCGGCTGACCAGGGGTTGTGGCCTCTCGGCCCCACTCTGTCAGGGTCACTCTCCTATGGGCCCCATGGTCGGTTTCCGGTGGGTAATGGCGAAGATATGTGAGTTAAGTCAGGGATGTGGGCCCATGAATCCATGTGCTTGCCACGTGGCCCAATCCCATCTCTTCACTTCCACCGACTTGAACTCAACGCTTCTGATCACTCCCGAGTGTGCTTCTGTTGATGGGCCAAGGATGGACCTCACTGGGCCTGGATCCAGGTCGGCCAACCTAGAGAGGTCGGGCGACCTGGCCCTGGGCCCACTTTAGTCCTTCTTTTGCCACTTTATTCCTGTAAGCACATATGCACCAAAACTCATGGAATTCATTAGTAAATAACCCTATGTCTATTTGTTTTATTATTTTTTATATCTTTGTTGGCAATAATAATTCATCATTAAGAACTACCAACAGTCACCTTGATGCCATGTTCTACTAAGAAGCTTCTCCACTCAGGATGGGGATCTCCACTTCCCCCGCACAAAGACGCCTTCACCGCACCACACCAAGTCGGAGGGTCGAAGACTTGCCGGCGAGCAACCAAGGCTCCAAGGCACTAGCCACCACCTTGTACAGCTTGATTCACTCTAGAATCAGATCACAAAGCTCTCATGCCTTGCACTCTCTCTTTCTCACGAGCTAGCCTAGCACAAATCACTTTCCTAAGCTTTTGCTATGCCTTTGGATGAACATTTGATCACTTCTTCAAATGGGCATGTGGAAGGGGTATAAATAGCCCAAGAGGCCAAAGAGCCATTGCTCAAATGGCTAGTTAAAGTACACCATCGGATGAATCGACGCTACGTCCAAGGAGGCATTAGTTCTTCCGGTGCTACTAGCCGGTACGCCCTTCCACGCCCAGAACACCCTATTTTCAGCACCGACCTAATCCACTGATTCATCCAATGGTCTTCCTGGCACCCATCAGATCATCCGCTGCAAAGCATCTCCATGCCAAAACCTCTTTGTGAAGAATATTGTAATTATGCATTGCACTGACGCAATCCTCTGATGCCCCATCATATCATCCGGTGCTTCTGTGCATCTCTTCGTTGATTTTCCTCGTTCCAGAATTGCACTGACGCTTTCTAAAAACTACCCATCGGTTCATCCGGTGCTCCTGTTCATCTCAACTCCAAAACAGGCGTACCAATTACACTGACGCTTGCACCGACGCGCCACCGGAGCATTTGGTCTCCACCATCGGATCATCCGGTGGTTGATTTCTTTCAACCGCTTGTGTGGGCACCGATTCATCCGGTGTATGTCCCTAGAGGCCACCGGATCAGTCGGTGGTGCATTCCTTTGCTGATTTTGCTTGTTTGTTCGCGTCGCTTGCTTTGCATTGTGTGTGGTTTGCTTCCATGGGACCTAGTAAACCTTCAAGGACATGCTAGATGCTGTGTTAGTCCCATTGATCGTATTGTCATCAAATCACCGAAATCATTTGAACAAATGGCTTCCTAGGGCCATGTTCACTACAAGCTCATGCAGACCAGCCCAATTTTGAGCACCCTCACGATCTCGTCCTTGAAATCCATGTCCAGCCTATTGTCCAAGACGTGCTCCACCCCCTTCTGCTCCATGGTGCTGCAAACCCACTTCACCAGGTCCTTCTCCCCGAACTCCAGATCCACCGGCGGTTTCTCGGTCACCAGCTCCTGGAGCACCACACTGAAGCTGTGCGTGTCGCTCTTCTAGTTCATGCGTAGAGTGTACGCGTACTCTGTTACAAATTCACAACAACGATCCATCACTCCATCGGGCAGGCTTATACAATTCTCTTCTAATAAAGGACTAACTGAATTTGCTTTGCGAAACAACAAACAACAATCAGATTGAGACTTTGTACATACCAGGCGCGATGTAGCTGCACGAGCCGACGATCACCGACATGGACTTGGCCACCCTCCCAGTGCCAGTCCCCTCCACCACCATGGCCACCCCGAAATCAGCCACTCGGGCACCGATCTCTGCGTCCAGAAGGATGTTATTGGACTTGACGTCCATGTGGACGATGGCCGGAACACAGTCATGGTGAAGGTAGGACAGCCCCTCCACAGCATCAAGAGTGATCTTGTACTGCATTGCCCAATCCAGCCTACCCGCCTTGGCGCCGTGCTGCACATACCTAGGCTGCTATTGGGCATGTACTCGTACACCAGCAGCTTGCAGTCCTTGTGTATGCAGCAGCACCACAGCTTCATAATGTTCTTGTGCTGAATCTTGCCGAGCATTCTCACCTCAGCTTCAAAGCTGTCATCGGCAGTAGAGCCACCGTTCTCAGCATCCTTGTTCTTCACCGCCGTGCTCCACAAGTTCTTCATGGCGACTACCTTGCCGTTGCTGAGTACCGCCTGGTACACTTTTCTTGATGCCTTGCTGCCAATGACATTGTCCTCATCCATGCAGTCTAGGATCTCATACTCGCTGAACGACAGCTTGTAGAAGGATGTGAGCGTCCATTTTGGAGCGATCGACTCACATCAGTTTGGATCTGTTGAAGCTCTGATACTGGCAGTAGAACTAGGCGACTTCGGCAACCAGAATGACAGCCACAAATATGAATATGGAGCGCATCATCCAGGCGAAGCCAGAGTGGTACTTGGACGACCTTCCCTGCTTTGAATCATCGGGGCATAAGCCGGCAATTTCTCCACACAGCTCATGGTTGCCGAAGAAGCTACTGCAGTACGCCTCCATCGTGTACTATAGTGGCAGCAGGCCGCGGAGCTGGTTGTCTGAGACATTGAACTGATTGAGCTTCAGGTTCTCCAATTGCATCAGGACCTCGCTGGTGAGCTGGTTGCCGGAGAGGTCAAGGTAGTTGAGCACCGATAGGTCACCGAGCTCCGGCGGTATGGAGCCGGTGAAGCCGTTGTGGGCGAGGTTGAGCTCACTGAGCTTCTTCCATGAGTCGATCCCCCGAAGCAGTTAGCCGGAGAGTGAGTTGTTCTGGAGCACGAGTCGGCCGAGCTCTGGCAGGCCGCCCAGGGAGCCCGGGAGTGGTCCAGATAGCATGTTGCCATCGGCCGCCGTAGAGGTTGGAGACGGATCCGATTTCTGACGGGATGGTGGAGAGCACAAGCTGGGACAGGTTGGCGGCACAGGCAATGACCGAGGAGATCCCTCCGATGAGGTGGTTGTCGTTAAGCTCGAGGAGCGACATGTGCGGCAGGCCCCAGATGGCGTCGGGTATGTCCCCGGCGAGCCATGGGGCCCACAAGAGAGTGACCCTGGTGTCGGATGTTTGGACCCGGCAGTCCACACAGGGTAGCCTACGTGGTTGATTTGTTGAGGGACAGATCGAGGATCAGAAGTCGATGGTAACACAAGACGCAAGGATTGAACAGGTTGGGCCGTCGAGATGACGTAATACCCTACGTCCTGTGTTGGGGGTGATTGTATTGCTGTGTATGAAGTTCCTGAAGTATCTCCGTAGTTGGGTTCTGTCCTAGGTTGAATGATTGCTTGTGTTCTGGAGGGGGCGAGGGGCCACAAGCCTGGGTCGGCCGACCTAGCCAGGTCGGCCGATCTAGCTGAGCGACGAAACAGCCACCGCCTTCACCAGCAACTGTCAACCGCCTCCAAGGAGCCATCTGTGCCGTGGATCACCGAAGTCGGTGAATCCCACGGTCGGCCGACCCCCCTAGGTTGGCCAACCTGGGCCCACCTCCGGACCGTCTCAACCGCCGCATACCGACTCTAAACCGCCTCTCCATGCTATAAATACCTGGACTCGGGGCAGGGCTCAACATCATCGAGATGAAGTGAAGATCCAAGGCGAAGCCCTCCTCATATCTAGAGTAGAAATAGGGAGAGAGTGAGGGAGAGTCTGGAGGAGTCTCGGCGTGTCGGCGACCCTCCACCTGTACCTCGACGGATGCGAGCTACTCAGTAAGTATCCGGGATTCAACTAGTACTTAAGTCTGAGTTATAGAAAGCTGAGTTCTCTATTGTGCTTGTGGGTTCGTTGCTTTATTCGTAAAGTATTCTAATCTCTGATCAAGGTTAGGATAGCTGATATTATCTTAGGCGTGGTGCTTAAGTGTATATCTGCCCTCGTTTGCCTCGTAGCCCCACGAATTAGTAGAGGTAGGCGGCAGGTGGTGACAGACCTGTCCGTCCTTTGTAATCCTCCACATACGGGTACGGCGTAGAGCAGTTGGCCGGCACTTAGCTATATTCACAACCTTAGTGCCAAGTTATCCTCTCTACCCAGCCTTTATATACACTCGATCCATCCGGACATTCTTAGTGATTAGATAGCCTCTACATTCCCCGTGGATTCGATACCTGGTTTACTCACGGGTGAAAGCTACTACGACAGTCGTGCGCTTGCGGACTTTCTGTTTGCCACCGCTGGTGTCAACAGTGTTTGAGATCTTCGGTCTCCTTTCCCGAGTGAGTTTGAATTGCTTTTGCCGTCTCCGAATTTTGAGGTTGCCCTGGTAGTCTTCCTTCATTACTAGGTAGGCATCCGGCTAGCTGGGTCACTTGCGTCTCTAGCATCTTCATCATGTTAAGAACTTGGTGGTTAGAGCTTCTAAACTCCGTCACCTTGCCATCAATGTTCTCCAATGCCTTGTCCATGGACTTGAACTTAGCGACGGTGTCCTTGTTGATCTTGCATTGCTCCTCCATGAACTCCTTCAATTGTATACGAAGAGGCACCGAGTTTTGAAGAGATGAGCTTNTGGGGAGGGAGAGGAGCAAAGGATGGAGGAACAAGGTTTGCTTCAGTTTTGGTGAGGGGGAGCCAAGAGAAATGAGTGGGAGGAGGTGAAGGGGTATATATAGCTCAGCCCAAAAAATAGAGCTGTTGCTGCTATTTACGAGTAAACCCAGGTGACCT
>CM014277.1:81982630-82036042 GCA_004135705.1 Alloteropsis semialata
TAGCACCTAATGACCTTTAGGAGAGGTATTTAAGCTAGTGGTGGCGATGTGGAGGCCTGTGCTTGCAGAAAATGGGATGACAAACAAGTTTAGATAGATACAAGAAGCAACCAAGCAGCAACTTACTTGTCCCCGTAGCTTCCTCAAGAAGGCGATCTTATCAGGCACGGATGGCAGCTTGGAGTAACTTTCGAGAATAACAGGGTCCCTAAGTAGGTTAACAGCACTGATATAATCATCATTGAGTTGTTCCACACCCGACTCCACAAGTTCGTTCAAAAGCTTCATAGTTTGTTGCACGCCCGATGATGCCCCCTGATTTACCGTCAGTGACTCTGTTCGTTCATATCCGCGGTCCACTGTAGTTGATTTGCTGCTGCTGGATCCATTGCTTACAAATTTCCAAATTATTTCTTTAGGTGGATCCTCCATGTGACTAAATATAATCTCTAGATGCTCCATGTGCGGAACACATTTTCGGAACATCATGTATTTTTCCTTTTTAGCATCAGTCTGTGACAGACAGAGTCAGTATCAGTCCAATATTAAAAAATACTGCACGAGCTGAATACAAGATCTTTGAGGGTCAATAAATTGTTTTTTCAAATGAACAAGAGTTGTCTAAATCACCTAAAGGATAGCATCGATATACACTACATAAATCACCCCAGCAGACCAAATTTTTCTTACTATTACCCTGCCAGATAGATCTTTCTTTTTTTTGGTTAACTATTACTGTTTGAAGCCAAAAGGATATAGACATCAAGTAGAAAGGGAGAAGAGTACCAGACTAGCCCACCATTCCTTGGGAGCATCGAAAGTAAGCGTCTCTGGGTTAAAACATGATCCTTGCTCAAACTTCAAGTTGTTATATCTGTTCCAAATGTCCAGATATGTGTAGAATTTGTATTTCACACTCGCCAAAGGGACATTGCAAGAGCCTCTCTCAACCATTTTTTTATGGATATCCCCAAAAGCAAGTCTGCGGAACCTATTTTTTGTAAATCCTCTGTTTTCCGCTAACTTCACAGCTGCTTCAATAAAATCATTTGTCTCTTTGACCGTCCACTTGTGCCGCTTCACAACCACTTCAATAAAATCATGCCTGTCCCCCATCCGTGTCCGCAATCTCTGAAAGGAAAAAAATGGAATCAATCCCGATCCCGAAATAAATCCACCCCAGCCGAACAAGGCCTAAATGAGCTGGTGGCTAAATGCGACGGAAGAAGCATGAAGATGGGAGAGGAAGGGGAAGAGAGCACCTTATGTCCGCGGGTGATGCCGGTTTTCCACCGCCGCCGGGGGTCGACAGTGCTGGAGCAAACGCTTGAGCAGTGGGAGGAGCCTGATGAGCGAGCTAGTGCCATCGGATGCTGAACTAGTGCTCCCTAGTAATGGCTGAGGCGCAGGCGGCGCGAGGCAGGCGGAGACGCAAGCGGCGCGGATTCGCAAGCGGCGCGGTTTCGGTGGCGGAGTCCGCCGCTGAGCTATTATTACTCAGTGGTGTAGTCTGCGGCACTCAGTGGGAAATAACAACCGCGGTGCAGGAGAAATTTACGCCTTGGCCTGCTACACTTCACCTGCACCAATGCAACCAACCGGAGACTTTGGCCTTAACCGGCTTCAATGCCTTAACCGGAATACAATGCCTTAACCGGCTTCAATTCCCCCATAGGGGCGGGCGTTATGCGTCCCCAGCTCAATCCCTTGGCGCACGCGAAGGTCACATGCGCCCTCCTCTTCCTCGCGAACCCTCCTGGGTGACCCCGTCGCACCGCCGCCCCGTCGCAACACGCCGCGCCGCCGCCCAAAACTGCAGCTCCGCAGCCCCGTCCAGGCCGGCCGCACGCAGATCGACCGCCGGGCAGCTCGGATCCGTGGCAGCTGGGCCCTCCGCTACCCGCAGCGGGGAGATCGGGAGGCCTCGCATCGGGCGGCGTCGACCTTGGGACCTCGCCGGCGAGCTGCGGCAGGGATTCGGCGGCGAGGTTGGGGCCGCGACGTCCGGTTCCGGAGGAGGCGCCCCACGTACGGACTGCGTTCCGTCCGTAGGATCGTCGGCCGCCGCTTTTCGCCTCTCGTCAAGCTCGCCGAGGCCGGCAGTCGTCGTCGCGTCGTGGGACCGCCCGGTGAGCCGTCCTACGTCCTTCATCCCCCCTCCTCCGGCCTGCCCGATCCGCTCCTCCGTGCACCACCATTCTGCTCCGTTCCGGCCTCCTTCCGCACTGCACTGGCGTCGTCCCCCGCTCCCCATCCGCCACCCGTCCGGGCTTCGTACCGCAGCGTCGGCGCGGCCGCTTTGGCCATCCCCTCCCCCACCATCCGCGTACTCTCGCCCATGTAGCACTCATTTGCACCGCTCCTTGGATCCCCCTTCCGTCCGGCTGCCTCTGTTGCCACATCTTCTTGCCGCGCCGCCGCCGTCTCCTGCCTTCTGCGGCCCCACTCCGCTTCCTGTTCGCGCTCCTCCCGCACCGCAGCTGCGCCCCGGCCGCATCATGTCAGGAGGAGGTGATGACCTCTTCGGTCCTTATTCCCAGCCGGACCAAAACTTCTGCAGCTACAACCCCGCGCCGCCGCCGTTTTCGCCCCCTCGAGCTGACAACACCCGCAACCTGATAGTGCTAGGCGAAGGCTTCGACTTGAATAACCCCTACGGGACCTCCAGCTCTGCGTCTGCACACCGAGGCCTAGCCGGACCGTCGCATGGATACGGCGGACCCATGAACGCAGCGACGCCACAGGGATGCATGGCCGGACCGTCGCATGGCTACTCCGGTTATGGCGGACCTTCGGGTTTCTACCAAATGCCGTATCACGCCGGCGGCCTGCAGATGCCTCAACCCGCCAGGCACTCTACCTCTTCCATTTCAGGCTTCGCAGGGGGCCCCTTTGCCCCCCTTCCGCCGAATCAGCTTCCTCCAATGCTTCCCACGTACGGTGAGTGCCCTCCATAGCTGTTCACATTAATTTTGCTGCTGCACCATAATGTTTCATGTTGATGTACCATAATTTTTGATGAATTGAAAAGTTAGTTTGAATGCAACTGACACTTACTTTTCTTGAAGTACATAATATGCAGTAGATTCAATTTGTTGTTATAGTGCCAGCCTTTATCATATGGTAACTTGATGTTCTCAGATTATGAGCAACCTGTTATCTGAGGCTATACCATACTTTTGTAATAGTACATAGCAAGAACAGGATGAGATGAATTATCGTCGGCTTTAACCATGACTAGTACAGTGCCCGTGCTAACGCTACGGTCACATTTTGTATAGCAATACAAAACAACCAAAATACAGTAGTATACTAGTATGTGCTTTGATAATCAGCATAGAATAAGATACAAGGTTTTTTTTTGAAGGGAAGATACGAGGTTTTTAAAAACAATAGTCCCACCAGGATATCATAACTGAATGTATATATACAGATTATTTTTTTCAATAATTGTATAGGGACTATATCATACAAACAATGGCTTCCAAACATAAGTTTCATGTTTGACAGAAGTATTGGCTGCTCAGTACCTTATACGAATGAAAAGCTCAAGATTCCACAACCAATTTGTTTTAAACAAACTGAGTCCCAACTCATAAAGAGCTAACAAGTCCAGATCTCTAAAAGCAATCCCAAGAACATATACTGCATCCTTGTTTTTCATCTTCTCACCTTGGTGAACTCATAGCTATAATCTAAGGGAGTTTACACACCTTCCCTTCCATGCTCTAGATAACCTTGGCCTAGGGTCTGCAAGTGTAAACTTTCGGGCTTGCAATGAGGTGAATATACTTATATTAGCAAAATATCCATGAAATATTGAGCAGGAATAGAATGAAATATTTGGTTGAATGATCTCTCATGAAATGGCTTTCATGCACCGATAAAATTTATCCATCTAGTTCCAGTAGTGAAACATGTCAAGCCATCAGTATGACATATGTGACAATGTTTCCTTTAGGTGACACAATTCAATAGATAAGAATTGTTCCTTATCGACAACCATAATCAATAATAGGTGGACAATACATAGATTTTTTAGAATAAAATAGAATGCATACACCAAAACAAATTTAGTGCCGGAACCATTGAAGTGCATATGATCCTTACTTGCAAGAGCTGCACATGGTTGGTGAAATGTAAATACCTATTTTCAGCTGTTCTAAAGTAGTCTGGTCTAGAAAACACCATGGACAGTCACAGTCCATATACCTTTGTAGTAAGCACAATATGCAGTCCTCATGTTTTCTTTCCGGTTAGTGCCCTTTCAATATGTACCTACATTATTAAAAATGTTTGTGCTACTTTAGGCTTTAACTGGGTGTACCTGAATTTTATATTTGATGTTCTCGACAATATGGCTACTTCAGTGCATCTATAATTTTGTTTTGTTTAAATCATACCTTGCAGGACCTTATGGCGAGGGTAGTATCCATGGTGGCCGTGTTAACGTGTCACATGCCTCTCCCTCATTGCATCCGGCGACAATGCGCGATGAAGAGATGTCATCCGCTGCTCCCCGTCGTACAAGGGGTCCAAGAACCCAGGTCTTCCAGCAGCCAGGGTTTCTGGACGCGGAGACAGCTAGCAGCGACCACTCCATGCCGTCAGTTGGTGAAGGCAACATCATGCCTTCGGTGAGCAAACTTCCACTTTGCATTGTACAATTACGAGGAATATTTGACCTTGCATCATTGTATGGAATTTATATAATGTTCTGTGCTTCCAAGTTCCAATATGTTATGGGGTAGGGGAATGTCTTGATGATTACCTTGTCATTTCTTTGTCTTAACATTAATGCCATAGTACCAACTTCCTCCAACAACATCAACTAACACACAAAGTTGCTCATGTGTCCATTTGTCACTCATCTGTTTTGTCTGAGTAGGAGGGCTTTAGAGCGAAATGGACCGATAAGTTGTCAGAAGCGTATATGTTCTACAGCTGACAAATCTACAGCTGACAGCCCTTCAAAGCCACCAGTTAAACCTAGGTCATCTCCAAGTACATTGCAGCCAAAGGCAAGGAGAAGTTTTTGGGAAGGCATACTGCAACACATTAAAGGTCATACAAAGGACAACAACGATACAATTTTGAAATTGACTACAACACTCAGAGAGAAAAAAGAAGCGGAAAACCAGAAGTACGAGCGTTGCTTGCACCTAGCCAAAGAAGCTGGGTTCGGTTCTAGCAGCGATGAGTTCATGTTCTTCGTTGACCATTTGGCGAAGAACAATGAACGCCAGACTGCGTTCCTGATGTGTGAGACACATCAGGAACAAAGGGAGTGGATCACAAAAGCTTTCACCAAGTTCCAGAGGGAGCAGAAGCAGTTCGACCACTACCTGAGTCAGCACCAACAGCAGCATCATGCCTACCACAGCCAGCAGCAGCATGAACCTTACCACAGGCAGCAGCAGCATGAACCTTACCACAGCCAGCAGCTGCATGAACCTTACCACAGCTAGCAGCAGCATGAGGAATACCACAGGCAGCAGCATGGGAATGAGGAGGACCATGAGAGTGACTAGGCAGTTTACTAGGGATAGGATCCAGTAGTTTCATAGTGGGGGACTAAATAATTATGGCCGTATGGGTTGATGTAGGACCTGCTCTAATTACTTATGTATTGATGTGTACTGTGTGTATATCCATGAACCTTGCTGTCCTTGGTTAGGGTAATATGTATTGTGATGTCTGAACTAAGTATTTGCATATGTATTGTGATGTCTGAACTTAGTATTTGCATTATTCATCAGCTGCCTTGCATTGAATGCACATTTTGTTAATTATGGTTATCTATGTATGGTGATGTCTTAACTTAGTATATGCATTATTCATCAGCTGATTATCTATGTGTTTGTTGTTTTCAGGAATCTAGTACTGGAGACAATGATGCAATTGTTGGAGACGCTGCGGCCGTTGACGGAGAACAAGGCAGCGAGGGCAGCGTTGGTGGCGAAGTTGAGGGCAGCAGCAGCGATGCTGATTTCGATGGGTCAAGTGATGATGACTCAAGTGATGAACACTATGAGGAGCTGTACAAGGCGTTGGACGATGGTTATGGCGACGAAGAACCTGACATCGTGCAGGCCATCAAGGAACTCAGTGAGGAATCGAGGCGAGGACTGAAACTGTTGAAGAAGGCCGTCATGCGAGGTATGTATGAAGATTGTATGGACAGACATGTCAGGGAAATTAAGGAGACTGGGGCTGAATTTGTGGAGAGGACATTACGTAGTCCTACACACTGCTACAACTTGTTTAGGATGCGTGCTCATGTGTTCGAGTCCTTGCATGAGGAGCTGGTTAGCAAATATGGGTTGAAGGGAACTATTAAGTGCTCTTCTAGAGAGACTTTAGCAATCTTCTTGTACATGGTCGGACCCTCAGAACCAGTTCGGCAGGCTGACAGTAGGTTTGAAAGGTCTATGGGGACTATTAGTCGCAAATTCAATCATGTGTTGTCATGTGTGACCAAGCTTGCCAAAGACATAATTGCACCCAAGGACCGGACATTCAGTTCAGTCCACCCCAAGGTCGCCAACCATAGGGCTGCTCCCTTCTTCAACAATGCAATTGGGGCACTAGATGGCACACATGTCAAAGTTGTGGTTCCATTTGAAAAAGTGGGGCAGTACATCAACAGGAAGAATGATAAAACTCAGAATATTCTGGCCATTTGTGACTTTGATCATCGCTTCACTTTTGTTGCTGCGGGGGTTCCTGGATCGGCTCATGATTGGACTGTCCTTCAGGCTGCCATGGAGAAGTATCAGTCCGACTTTCCCCATCCACCCACAGGTAAAACATTGATCTTTGAATTGCCTCTGTACATATAAGCTGAAATTCTTTGTTCCTGCTATACCATACATTGTTTCATGTTGAAGTACCATAGATTTGGATGACTGGAGACTAGCAAAAAGCAGCTGCTCTCTGAATTTGTGAAACCTGATAGTGCTAAGCTTCTATGGAATTTTAGATCAATAGATATTTGCTGTTATCTGAATTTTGTTATCTGAAATGAAATACAGTGTGGATTCTGAAAATATAAACTTTCAAAAAAAACAGCACATGTTTTCACATATTTCAGTAGGTTGAAAAATAGTACATGAAAATAGATGTGACATAAAAAAACAATTAAACCAAAAGATGACAAGATCAAAGCCCAAATGCTAACTAGATGTGTCAACCAGGAAGGACATCAATAATTACTACTGAAACACATCGAAATGTTCGATGGCAGTGTGTCAAGCTCCAAAAGAAAAACAAAACCACAGGCTAAATATTAGTCTATCAGTATATAATTACCCCCACCACAGCCAGCACCACTTGTTACTAGCACATTGCCCTCCCCAAAAGGTGCCCTGTTATCTCTGCGCAAACCTGATGTGCCATAACAGATCCTTCCATGTGCAGTGTCAATGTCCAATACCCAGATTTCCCCATTAAGATCAACCCATAGTTAATGGATGTACTTAAACAACATATGCCCATGTGATAAAAAATAAATAATGGAAGACTAAGGCTAATAAATTATTTATACAGTAAGCATAGATACAGCAGAAACCCATCCAAACCTTGAACAGTGCAATGTAGACATCTACCAACCGTTTTGCAATTTTAGGGCCGTCTCCCTTGTGTGTAAGAAGAATCTTGCTCAAAAAATTGACCAGTACAAAATGCCACCGATTAAAAGGCTATGTAAACCATATTTCTGATAATTATATGTTAGTTTAGTAGGTAATTCAGAAAAATCATGGGGAGACTTGTTCATACTCGAGGGTATTCATGTCATCAGGCATGGCAAGTGCAGACTAACTATCGTCTGAAGGACACCAATACCCTCAATGATTCATACTTGGCTATATTTTTGATTTGTTGTTGGATAATCCTATTTAGTTCTTAACTTGGTTTGCTTGTGAGTTATATATCACTATAATCTGGCATTGTGTGGAAATTGGTTTGTTCATGGTATAATGGCCTAATGGGTATATTGCAAACTGTAGGAGTCTAATGTCTGCATTATTTACGGAACTTGTTAAAATGTTCAGCACAATCCCTTGCTTGTTGGAAGAAAACTCATTGGATGGAGCTAATTTGTTGCCTCGTAGTCCATATGCATTTTTTTTTGCAATGTGCATATGTATTTCATTGTTTAATCCACTGTTTACCATTGATTGTGTGCTGTGCTGTGTCAATTTCCGATTAAAAGGCATGCGAATATGAACAAGTCTCCCCATGATTGAACCTAATGTTGTTCGGGCAGACTGTTTGCCCCCAGCTAGCCACCTATCACATGAGTCCCTAGCAGTTCCAATAAAGTCCAGATGGTTCTCAAAACTTGCAGTAAAGCCTTTTTTGCTTGCTGATTTCATTGTGAGATCATGTTTTGATGAGCCCTTGATAGTTTTGTTATCATTGTTTTGGTTAAATGAGGCCTTACTAGTTTCCCTGCTAACATTCTGCTCCACATGTACATTAATTTCCATCTGCCCTCTGACACTAGAGCCGTCATGAGAAGCCCCTTTCAGCAAGCCTTTAGAAAGCTCCAGATTATTATTGTTATTTACAGCCAATTTTTTACCTTTCTATTTGATTACCATTCAGCTGTTTGGACTTGTCTTCACTAGATCTCAAAATGGACTGTTGATCAATAGGAACCTTTTAGTCCCAGCATGATGCCCATGATGATTGTTTTTTTGGCAGATGTTTACCTTATTTTTCCACATTCCCGGCACCATGTGTTACTCCAACCACGGGTGGACCATTCTGCTGTTCTGACTTGTCTTCACTAGATCTCAAAATGGACTCTTGAGCTCTTGGAACCTTTTCGTCCCAGCATGATGCCCATTTTGTTTGTTTTTGTGACAGCCGTTTACCTTCTTTCTCTACATTCGCAGCAGCATGTGTTACCTTCTGTTTTTGTGAACTGCTTTCATGTGGTTTATGATATATACTTGCAGGTAAGTTTTACCTGGTTGATGCGGGGTAACCTAACCGCCCGGGGTACCTATCACCGTACAAGGGGTTCAAGTACCATCAACAGCAGTGGAGACGTGGACCAGCTCCATCTGGTGAAAAGGAGCTGTTTAACAAAGCGCATTCCTCGCTGAGGTCCGTCATTGAGCAATGCTTTGGGATGTTGAAGATGAAGTGGAGAATACTCCTGGCTGTTCCAAGCTATAAGGAAAGTATGCAATCCGACATCATTCTTGCATGTTGTGCGTTGCATAATTACATTATTGACCATGATGATGACGATATGGACTTGGAAATATCTGCGTTTCTTGGAACTGTTCGCAGCCAGGACACCGATGATGAGGAACCAGAAAGTAGCCGTGAGGCAGATGAATCTGATGATGACATAAACATGAATGTTGTCCGTGATGACATTGCACATGCATACTATATGTCGCAACAGGGGCGATGAGATGGTCCTTGTAGTTGCAACTTTGGCAGATGATTTGTGTTACTGAAAAAGTTATACTTGGTCATGCATTCGTCCAATTTAATGTGTCGTTGAACGTTGTTTTTTTGTATAAACGTGTAATATGAGATTTTTTGTTTGTATGAGGATAATTTTTGATGAGGACAGTGGCTTTGTTTGCTTACAAAAGGGGTTGTAAAGATGTGGTGGAATTCATGTGTGTATATTGTGTGCACTTAGCAAAATTCATTATTTGTGTACACATGGTTGTGTGCATGTACCATTTGTTGACTATGTTTGAAAAATTGTTGTGAAACATATGAGAATTGTTGTGAAACATATGAAGAAGTTTTGAAGGAAAATTTTTGCCTCCCCATGTAAACACGGACTCCGCTTCAATCCCTTAACTGGATTCAATAGCCTTGTGATGTTGCTGGCCGGTTACTGATAACAGGAACTTGTGATGTTACGGAGTCCGGTTAAGGGCTCTGATGCCGGTTAAGGGGCTGAGTCCGGTTAAGGGCGCTGATGCCGGTTAAGGGCTCTGATGCCGGTTAACCGGCATACAGTCCCTTAACCAGACTCAGCCTCTTAACCGGCATACAGTCCCTTAACCGGACTCAGCCCCTTAACCGGCATCAGCGCCCTTAACCGGCATACAGTCCCTTAACCGGACTCAGCGCCCTTAACCGGCATACAGTCCCTTAACCGGACTCAGCCTCTTAATCGGCATACAAAATGCTGCACAAACCCGAACAGTCTCGCAGCTCTGCGTCCTGCGCCAGAACGGACTAGACCTAAATCTCCACCGCCGCCATTGTTCCGCCTTGCCGCTTTGCCGCCCCCCGTTGCCGCAGCAAAATGCTGCACAAACCCGAACAGTCTCGCAGCTCTGCGTCCTGCGCCAGAACGGACTAGACCTAAATCTCCACCGCCGCCATTGTTCTGCCTTGCCGCTTTGCCGCCCCCCGTTGCCGCAGCAAAATGCTGCACAAACCCGAACAGTCTCTCGCAGATGAAGTGCTATCATGGTCAGTTCACGATATGTTGAGCCAGAAGCCACCCCCTTTTATGGTAATGAGGCTCTCCCAGCAGGCAAGATTCCTATTTTGTACCTGATTGATGACTGTTTGTAAATATTGCTATGTTCATATAGGTGGAGACGATCCCCATGGAATTCAAAACAGTAGTCGACTACTCAAAAGCATTCTATAACTTAATTCTATTGGAGATTTGGGATAACATCTGCTCAGCCATGGATGACATCTCCAGTGGCATGTATGTAGAGGTTAGTGAGAATAGGAGTGTGAGTGGGTTCACAATCAATCTCCCTGTGGCAAAGGGTAAGGATTGTCCAAATAGAGGCGATATCATGTTACTTTCATCAAGGGAGTCAAAATCTAGAGACCAAATTCTCAAGGAAGGCTTATGCACCATCATAGTGGTTAAGAAGACTTCTTTCTGGTGTAAGCAGAGCGATAACTCTAAGAGATGTTGTATGATTGCCTCTCGTTCAAAGTTGCCACATGGTGGAAATCCTAAGGAAGGCTTACATCAGGTTATGCACTTGGAAAATCTGAATACTTATGAATGTTGTTGGAATGTCATGATGAATGGCTTCAAATGCAGTTCTACATTAATCAATCTCATATTGAGTAAAAATAATATTGGTGTAAGTACCAGCCTCTCTCTCTATAAGTAGAGTATCTTTTTGCATTCTTTTATTCTGCACTAAAGTGGAGTTTATGCTGCAGGCTGATGGGAAATGTGGACAATGCGAAGATAGTGGACAATGCCAAGATATAGAATTAAATTGTGTGAAAAATTTTGGACTGAATCGTTCGCAGGCTCATGCAGTGAATAGGTGCATTTCAGCATGTCAATGTCCTCATAGGTCTTCTGCACAACTAATTTGGGGCCCACCTGGCACAGGTAAAACTAAAACAGTTTCAGTAATGCTACATGGGCTCCTGAATTTGATGCCCGATGCCAGAATTCTTGTATGTGCTCCAACAAACACCGCCATCTTGCAATTGGCTTCTTATCTTGTTCTTCTAGTTTGGGAGTATGCTCACTACAAAAACCTAATCAATGCCATAATTCTGTTTGGGAGTATGGAACGCATGAAGCAGAAAGCTGATAATAATGAAAAATTGTCAAAACTATTTGAGAGCAATTGTGTTACTTCGGAAGCATCAAGAACAAAATGCGCAAGACTTGTATTTTGCACTCCCTATAGGTCAAGTTTGTTGGAAAATCAGAAATTCGACATCTTGGTTGTTGATGAGGCAGCAAACTTAAAAGAGTGTGAATCAATGATCCCTCTTGCAACTAGTGGGATAAAAAAAGTGGTGCTTATTGGGGATGACAAACAACTACCATCAGTGGTAAAGAGCACGGTATGTCTTCATTATATGATCATTTGAGTGTATCCATGATTCCTTGTGTTACTTTTGATTATTTCTCGACTGCTAATACATTCTCGTTGCTGGTAATTTCCTAACTATTAGATTGCTAGAGAGAAGGAGTTTGGGCGAAGCCTCTTTGAGAGATTAAGTGAACTTGATTTCCCAAAGCACATGCTAAATATTCAATATAGAATGCACCCTTCCATCAGCAAGTTTCCAAATCAAAAGTTTTATGAAGGAAAAATTATAGATGGTCCCAACGTTAACAACTATAACAACACTTATCTCGATGGCCATATGTATGGTCCTTACCCAAAGCACATGCTAAATATTCAATATAGAATGCACCCTTCCATCAGCAAGTTTCCAAATCAAAAGTTTTATGAAGGAAAAATTATAGATGGTCCCAACGTTAACAACTATAACAACACTTATCTCGATGGCCATATGTATGGTCCTTATTCATTCATCCATGTTGAAGATGGTTTCGAAGAAAACAGTAATCAGGGATTCAAAAATATTGTTGAAGCTGCTGTGGTAGCCAATATTGTTGGCAGACTTGCTGAAGGTATGTCTAGCATTTGAGCTTATAAAGAACATTAAGTTTCATATTTCATTAAAGCTGATATGTTTAAGTGTCATCCATGTTTCTTTGTTCTAAAACCACTGCAGCATGCGCCAAGCAGATGAAGAAAACCAGTGTCGGTATAGTATCAGCATATGCAGGCCAAGTAATTGCTTTGCAAGAAAGAGTTCAAAGTTATAAGAAGCACGCCTTCCTTTCTGTTGAAGTATGCACTGTTGATTCTTGTCAAGGAAGTGAGAAGGACATATTTATCCTTTCAACAGTTAGACACAATCATGGTGGGAATATAGGCTTTCTCAATTCTGATAAGAGAACTAATGTGGCCTTGACAAGAGCTAAGTATGTTAACTTTTTCTTTTTGTTGGCAAAGGATCAGCCTTCAGATACTTAGTCAATTCAATATCCCAGTACATATTCATCTAAATAACTATTTTTCACACAGGAACTGCCTCTGGATCCTTGGACATGAACCGACTCTCCTTGACAGTAAATCAATATGGTCTGGTTTAGTCAAAGACGCGCAGGATCGTAAATGTTTCTTTAAAGCTCGCGATGATGATTCTCTTGCTAGAACAATGGATCAGTTTCGACTTATGCAGAACTCACAGGCGACAGACAGTGTTTTGCGATTGAACAATGAATGTCAGTGTGCTCCAGATGTACAACTCGCAGGTGACAACCATGCCACAAGACCAGACAAGGCACAGGTTGTAGAGCCTGCATATGCAGAGCAGGTGCCTGTGCAGGCAGAAGGGGCTGCAGAGAAGACATGTCAGGCGCGTCTTGATCAGCTCTCGCCCAATCTTTCAAAGAAGAGGATCCATTCTTTGCATGAGGACCTGCCTGCCGGTCAGTTTGCTTCAGGTGAACAACTCACAGATGAAGAGGTTGTAGAGTCTGCGCATACAGAGTCTCCCAGTCCTTCAACGAAGAGGGCCCGTCTCAGTCAGTTTGCTCCAGGTGCTCTTCCACTCACTGCACTAGAGGAAGAAGACTCTCCTAATATTGACTTTCTGGATGGTTTGCCCCAACATGCTGAGGCTGTAGCCATGACGCCTGTGAGGTACGAAAAATCAAAAAGGAAGAAGTCTTCGAAATTGGTTAAATGCTTATATGAACAGGACAGATCTGCAAGTGATGAGCGTTTTTGGTCCATTGAGCATATGGTTTTATACAACAATATTTTTAGCAAGAAGCAATGTGCTGATAACAAATGGATTGATTGGAAAAATATAAGAGATTTACCGGCGATGCCATATGTTGAGGAAGCATGTCGTGACGTTGGTCTTCATGAATTGATGGCTATAAAACAGAACTGGCATGAAGAGCTGATCAAACAGTTCTACTCCACATTGTCCATAAATGAAAGTAGGACCTCGCTGACATGGATGACAGGCAGAAATAAGAAGATTACTGTCACTAAGAGATTTTGTCAGAAGGTTCTACTTGTTCCGTCTGAGCACGTTACTAAGATTAAGCATTTGACTGATGCACAAGAAGAAGAGTTGAAGAGTGCAGATGGTAATCAAGTGAATTCATTAAACCGGATTATTAGAAAGACTATCCATCCTGTGATTGGAGATAAAGGTTCGATGCACGCATTAATTAGGGCCCTAGAGTATCATATTTTGTTCAAGAAGCCTTTTGACATTGTAGACATGATGTTCGAGGAGATGGGAAACAATCACAGGCACTGTACAAAGAGAATGCCATATGCCCCATACATCATGTTACTAATTAACAGTGCAACTAAGAATAAATTTGTACCTGAGAGTGGAGGAAATGAATGTGTAGAGCACAAAAAGTACAAAATGGAGTTTAGTTTGGACAAACAGCCAAAGGACCATAGAGCTTCAAAGTCCAAATCGATGTATGTACCATCGAAAAAGTCCAAATCGATGCGTGTACCAAAGATGAAGTCATGATCACTTGATCTGTGGAAGCCGCGAAGATGAATGGATGTCTTCCAGAGACCAAAGTCTATATAGCTTCTCTGTTCTTTTCATTTGCACACCCAGGAGGTGGAGCACTTTTGCGGAGAAGTCGGCAGGGAGAAGAAGCCCCTCATAGTCGGACTCGATGAGGAATGTTATCCGACTAGTAGAAACGGCGTGCCCCTGTGCACCGAGTCAGAACATACATCGGTTCACATCATTGGAAGGTATATTTTTTTAGGGATGCAATGCAATGGGCCGAAATGGGGTTGTAACACTACCATGATGAGGTTAATCCATACTAAAACACACCATCATGATGATAAAATTACTATGCGTTTTAATGGTGATAAAACGGAGGGCACGTTGTGCAGTTTCTAAGTTGTTGCGTTATACATCTTCAGGTTCTGCTATACATCTTCAGGTTCTGCTGGGACTTCTGGGACTGCTGCTGGGACTGCTGCTGGGAGCTGGAATCTGTGATGTTGCTGGAACTTTTTTTATCTTTTTAAAGACTTGTATTGTGTAATTATGTGTTGCTGCTGAACTGTGTGGTGAACTTGAACTTGAACTGTGTGGTGAACTGTGGCATGGCTGCACCTGGATGACTTGGCTAACGCCCTTTGGTTTTGACGATCAATTTGCCTGCATTTTACTCTATTACACCACTCTACCCGGTTAAGGCAGCTGGTCCGTTTTGGGAGCTGGTCCGTTTTGGCTGGTGAGGAGCTAGTCCACCCGCGCAGCCAGCCCAGCAGCGCAGTTGGCCCAGGGGACGCTGCAGGCCCACGCGCGCAAGGGAGAGGCCGGCCCAGAACTAAGCCTTGGCTATGATCTAGTTTTCATCTGCCTGCGAATGGCTAGGGTTGAGCTAGTGGCCCTCTCTTTGATAATTCAATGTCACTATTTGATAATTCAGCATACATGAATTAAAATGCCAAATGTCCTCAACAGGATAAAATGCTACATGAATCAAAAACATTGTATTTGTCGCTATTTGATAATTCAGCTGACGTTCCAACACAGAAAGTCACTGCCCTTAACCGGAGACAGTGTCCTTAACCGGAGACAATGTCCTTAACCGGCTAGCTTCGTCAGGCAATACAAGTGCCAAATGCTGGACACCAGGCATCAAAGTATCAGATCGTTTATGCTGGACCACAAACCAGCCATCAAAGTATAAAATAGTTTATGCTGGAACACAAACCAGCCATCAAAGTATCATGTTTGTAGTGGACAATCAAACCAGCCATCAAAGTTGGTTTTGCTCTTTGGTGTTTCCTTTGCTGGGACTTCCTCCTTGGTTTTGCTCTTCGGTTTTTTCTTTGCTGGGTCTTCCTCTTTTTGGTTTGCCCTCTTGGATCAATTTAGCAAGTGTATCAGGCAAATGTGCAGCATTTTTCTTGTGGCTCATTAAGAACGGCAGAAGCCCTAACTTGACTTCTCTCATTAAGTCATCGTTCAACTGCCAGTTGAAAAAAAGAGATAAATGATGTTATACAGAATTTTCAGAACTCCATAGCAAAATTATAAGGTTAGTTCTTTCAACAGACCTTATCGTTCTTGAGCTTCTTGAGATGTTTTTCTCCAGCAGTCTTGATATTCTCGATGAAGAGCATGGATGCAAAGGCACTGTCATTGGCCTTTATGGTGGAAGGAGTATATGCCAATCTGGTTGAAGAAAATTCTACTTCCTGGTATCCACGTTTTTTTACAGCTTTGATTACTATGTCTCCCAAAGATAAACAGAATTGTTTAACTTGGTCGAAGGAATCCCTGTGGCAACAAATATGGATCTGGGTCGTGGTTGAAAGCATGAAACATGCAACAGTCCATTCTCCACTGAAGAAAACAAGGCAGTAAATCTGTAAAAACAAACACTTGTGTAACCTGGTTTTGGGGAATTAACAGTTCCAAAAGAAAAAAAACAGTATTGATGCACAACTTACAATTCTTTGAGTTAACTTGTGAGTGCCTCTTCTTTTTGGTGGCAAGGGGAGTGCATGCTCAATCTTTTCCTCGATATCTTTGTCGTCCTGCACTTAGGGAGAAAATAAGTACAAGATATTTTGCTGTTCTTAAGTACAATTGTTTCAGATAACATGGGGAAACCTTTTACCTTGTCTAGTGATGTGACAATGGTTCTTTCCCACTGATAAGAGTCCTGGCATATCTTTTCACCCAGGGATTTCATTAATAGTATAATAAGATTCTTGGCATCCGCACCTCCCTGGAGGGACTGTTCTAATTGCGGACCAGTCATTGAGATCTCTTCAAACTTCAATATAACCTTATCCTTACTTTTCAAATTGAAAACATGACACATATCAGTATAGCAAGTTTTACAAGAATATAATCATAAGGTTTCCAGAAACATACCAATCAATGGCAAGCTGATGAACCTGTTCAAGTACTTCTCTCTTCTCAATCCACTGGCGGGATTTGTTATAAATGCCATACGTGAAAGGAGCATACTTTACAGGAGGAGGTTGTCGTGGCCGCTCGCAAGCTGATGATATCACTGCTGGGGAAACTAGCTGCTCCTCCTTCTGTGGCTTCGGCTTATTCCTCCTTCTAAAAGTAAGTACGTCACCCTCCTTGTTTCCTTCAGCCTTGGCATTTTCTCCAACAGCAGCCCTCTTCATGCCAGGGTTGGCATTTTCTCCAGAGGCACCCTGCTGCTTGGGATCATCAGCCGGATTCGCAGTTTGTTCAGGTACGGCAGCCCTCTTCATGCCAGGGTTGGCATTTTCTCTAGAGGCACCCTGCTGCTTGGGATCATCAGCCGGATTCTCAATGAATGGAGGTGTTGAAGACATGAATAGAGGTGTTGAGTGCACATCCTCTTCCCATTCCTCGTGATGAAGAGCAGTATTGAAAACAGTGTTGTTATATGAGAATTTATCTTCCACGATCTCAACATTGTCACCACTACATTTAGCTACGACCTTAGCTCCTTTGTTAAGCTCGTGGTGGCGGCGGAGAAGGTCTATGGAAGTTTCAATGCGGAATTTTTCCACCATATCCTGCAATTTTAATTCATAATTAATTCTATGGGATCTATGGGATTTGCAAGTAGGAATATAACTGTTATATAATTGTTGAATTACCTTGTCAATTCCACATATCTGCTCTAGCTGTGTCTCATCAAATCCTTTGATATAAAGTAAAACATGGAAACCACAATCATAGCTGAAAAAAATTAACCACAAAAGTGAGGAAGCAGAAGCAGCAAAGAATATTTTGGTAAATGAGACATACTTATTTTTCTGTGGCTTAACTTCTAGTACTCTAGACGTGTAGTGAGATCCAGCAGTTGATTTTTCCAAAAGCTTCTTCAATGTTGATAGAATACCAGAAATCACTGACTCTCTGGACAGGTCAGGAAATGAATCCAGGATATAGATGGTCTTGTTGCTTGAGATCACGATCAAAAACAAATGTTTTTGATGAACAATAGGTATAAATATCTGCGGGGGAAATATCCCATTGTAAAACTCAGCAATATAAAAGAACTATGTAGCAAAAAGAAAATAGAAGAAAAATCCATAACATACCAAATTAGCTTGCTTTGGATTTTGCAGTCCAAGCTCATCAGCTAACATCTCTGTTCCATTGTCCGGGGATAACAATTCATACATTGCCTTTTGAGACAATATAACTTTGTCCATGGCTTTTTCCTTCCACTCTTGATTCCATAATTCACATTGTAAGAACATTATGGCAGTGTGCATATATCCTTGTAGCTTGAAACATTCTACATAAACCAGTTCTGGCACTCGATGGTTCAATATATTCAGTTTTATTTCGTCTCGAGTTCTTTCTAGAACATGCTTCTTGTAGAGACGAATATCGCGCCTGAAGAGTTTAAGAGATGTTAATAAGACTATCCAGTTAGAAAACCGCAGAGACCACCTCTTCTTTACCTGTCTATACCAGCACGAGAAAACTGATCATGATTGTTGCTCTCATCATTGGATTCCTGATCATGATTGTTGCTCTCATCACTGGACTCATCCAATCTGATCCTCTTCTTCGACACTTTTTTCCTCATCTTAGGATCCCTATCCTTATCCTCCTTCAACACTCTATTCCTCTTCTTAACCTGAAAGGCGGTATGGAATGTGCTAGTAGATTAGAAGTTATCACAGAATACAAAAGTTCTGGAGCAGCTCATGTGACTTACCGGTTTCTTGTAATCCACGGTATATACAATCTCATCAGGTTGAACTTCTGGAATGGCATTATGGCCATACACTGTATCTTTCCAATCTTTCAGCTAAAAAGGGGCACGGAAGGGAATTTTATTGTTAGATGTTTATGAAATACATGAATGCATTTGCATAATTTGTACATACCTTGACACCTTTCTTAATTTCATTAATGATATCCTTCACCTTTGCCTCAGTATAGTGTGTCAATCTTGGGATCTCCAAGGCGCCTTGGCCAGTTGTATGAACACAGTTTATGTTTTCAAAGCAAAAAAGCTGCCAGATACTGTTAGTCATACAACATGCTGTTCTAAGAAAAGAAAATATTTCAAAGATACTTACAACAAAGGATACCGCGCTGTGAACCCTCCAACTTTGATGGAAGGTTTTCAGACAATTCATCATATGATCAAGTAATTTCTGGCACCAGTCAGTGGTAACAAGATTCTTTATATTAGAGACAGCTGCCATGTTTTCAGGAGTAAAATAGTTTGAGGAGGTTGTAAAGATTGCAAAGTTGAATACAGTCGCTATAAAAATGCTGGCTTGCAGCATGTGGTCATTTTTCTCCGCAGCATCTTTAGAAGCTTTTACAGCATCATGCATACTCAAATTCTGGCCCTCCCCATGAGCAGCACGAAGAGCACTCCTCACAGCAACATCTGGACACTCAAGAAGATCCTGTGGTACATCTTGCTCTTTCTTACCCATTGGAAGGCCACATGTAATTGCCAAAGCATGTGGTGTCAACACACGAGGATGCTCTGGGTCAAGAGTGAACACAAGAACATCTTCATTATGCAGCTTCGCAGGCTTGTAGTTAGAAGTAGTCCATATGGAAAATTGTTGATCAGGAAGTTTGTACATATCGATGTCAAGAAAAGAACCAAAGCCAAGAGCTTTTATCGCAGAGACTGCAGTTTCTAATAGTCCCTCTTTTAAAGCTGACAATTTTTGTAGGTTGTACCGTGCTAGGTCGCCTCCCTTCAATCAAACAAACAACACTCGCATCAATCCTTTTCATTTTTTTGGAGTCACGCCAAGTAGTAAATTAAATGCTGATTAACAGGTAGAAAAAATTGTTGTAATAAGGTTGCAGAGATGAATACCGGTAGAGAGCCCATGTTGCCGGACCACTTGGCAATGAACTCATTAGTTCCTGTAAAATCGTAATATCATAGCAAATATGAAATCTATGAGCTTGCAACTTCATAAAACAGAGCCAACAAGTACACAGGCAACATCATTATCATGTATTTCAACTTGGTGACTGAAAACAAACGACAGATCCACCTAGCAGGCTACTACCTACTAGCGAATTGAAAGCACGAGGTACTAGTAGTACACGTACACGTACGTCCACTGCTAGAAAAAAGCAAAAGGTTGATACAGGAATCCCAAACCCGAATATAGCAGGGATAGGAATGTGAAAGAAGCAGCACAGGCAGGATATGAATATGATACAGCAGGCAGGCAGATATAGCATAATGCTGAAATATAGGGAAAGGTGATATAATTCTAAACAATCAAATCGGACATCAAATCTGTCGGATCCAAATTGGGATGATGTGTACATCTCGATCGGCCCATGATTCATACACGTTCGTGCCATTGATCGGAGGATGAAGCAGTGCAGCTGCACAACATGAACTGCAGCGCTGTCTATTGAAATCCAATTTTTCACTGGTCGACTTAGTTGAATCATGCATCTCACCCTGAATGTTCCAAATTTTATTCATGCAGAGAGGACGGTGGGCATTACAAGCCAGGTTCTATTCGCGATGATACATACCTGCCATTGCCGCCGCAGGCTCCTCTTCCGAGGCCCCCGCAGGCTCCTCTTCCGAGTCCTTCCGAGTACTTGCGTGCAGTCTCCGCCTCTGCGCCGCCGCCATCTCTTCCGAAGCAATCCCCGCCTCCCCCTGCCACCGTTTAGGGCTTAACCCTTCCGAGGTCCCCGCAGGCTCCTCTTCCGAGTCCTTCCTGAGTACTTGCGTGCAGTCTCCGCCTCTGCGCCGCCGCCATCTCTTCCGAAGCAATCCCCGCCTCCCCCTGCCACCGTTTAGGGCTTAACCCAACCGGGCTAAATAAAGCGGTCAAAACAATCCCCGCGAAGGCCTCGGGTTAAGGCATTCGACTCCGGTTAAGGACACTGTGTCGGCTTAACCGGACGGTATGGTCTTAACCCGACGCTCTGGCCTTAACCCGCTTCAAATGGCCTTAACCGGCTTCAATGGCCTTAACCGGCTTCCTGCCATATAGTCATATTTTGGGCACGAAGTGCCTGCTGCAGGTGCTCTGTAAATGCTCTTTATTAGTTTATTTACATGGTCTTGTAGTGTAGGGGTTGCTACTATGGACACTTTAACTACTGACTGCACACTACTTTGTGCTTGCCATCTACTTGCCTGCTGCATAGTGCTCTGTAATTGCTAGACATCCACTGCAACAGTTAAGTCTCAACAAATTACTACTACTACATTAGTTTTGGCCACCGTTTCGGCCACCACAAACAACTAGAGCTAGAGCTAGAGTGGTGCAGTTAGCTAGCATGTTCATCCATCACATTAAAGTGTGGATACAAAGGCCACCACATGAGCAAACAAGGTCATCAACCACATGAGCAAAAGAGAGCCATTGGGCTTTAAGGGAGCACCAACAAGCACTACAGACTAGGAGAGCCATTGAGCTTAAGCCACCAAGTAATCAGAAATACCCCCAAAGAAAAAACCACTAGTGAAATGGGGAAGCAGCCCTTCTTCTCTTCGTTAGGCTTCTCAGCTACTATTGATTGCAAATCAGCAATAATCATATCCTTCTGCTGCAGCAAGTCTTCCATCAGAGTTGCTTGTGCTTCCAAACTCGAAACCCGGCCCACCAAACTTCCAACCATGTCCTTCAGCTGTAACACCATGCTCTTCTGAAAATCGCTTAATGAAGGGTCATTAAACCTAAAAAGCCTGCAGCTGTGATCCTTCAAACAAAGGTAAACACCGAGTTAATGGAGTCTGGATAATCATGAATGCAAGAACCAACCAAAATAGTTAAACAACCAGCCAAAAGAACCTACCGGATCTGTGCTTCTGTTAGGACAGGTGGTAAATCTTCTAATTGGGTTTGCAGGGGTCCACGAGACACGCTGGACCGCCTTCTTCTTGTCCTGGCACTCGCATTCGCTTGGTGTCGGATCGTAAAAACGTCTGTCAAATGGCACTGGAGGTGGGTTATTGTTGTACGACGAGCCAGTGGTGGTGGAGCTCGAAGAAGCCATCGTTCGCGGCTCACGATTCCTGCACACACTCCAAACGAGACAAAGAAAGGTAAGGAATAAAAGACTCAAAACGTCTGTCAAATGGCACTGGAGGTGGGTTATTGTTGTACGACGAGCCAGTGGTGGTGGAGCTCGAAGAAGCCATCGTTCGCGGCTCACGATTCCTGCACACACTCCAAACGAGACAAAGAAAGGTAAGGAAAAAAAGACTCAAAGTAACAAACCGAAGGGGACATTTGGTATATTATTACCCTCATGTACTATGCTTTCTGCCAGGTATCTATGAGAATCCTAGCCAGCTGGACTCCCCATGTTGCAACAGGAAGAAGACACTGTGCAAGAGCTCCATAAAGCACTAATCCGTGGATACAATAATCTAACACAACGAAGCCATACAGACCTTGCAAGGCCAAGTGCCTGAAGGGCAGCTATATAATAGGCTGCAGAACACTCAAGACACAGTTTCCCAAAAAAATGGGTTCGTGAGTTTCTACTAGCAAACAGAGATGGCAATTACAAAGGCACGAAGCACAAAGCAGTGTACAGTCAATAGTTAAAGTGTTGGAAGTAGCAACGTATCCACTACGCAGGCCATGTAAATAAGAGCAATTACAGAGCACTATGCAGCAGGCAAGTAGATGGCAAGCACAAAGTAGTGTGCAGTCAGTAGTTAAAGTGTCCACAGTAGCAACGTATACACTACGAAGACCATGTAAATAAACTAATAAAGAGCATTTACAGAGCACCTGCAGCAGGCACTTCGTTCCCAAAATATCAGGGGAAGAAGCTCAAGTGCCGCCGCCATGGTGGAGCTGCCTGCCACCATCAGGTGCGCCACCGGCCCTCTGTTTCCCTCTCTCAAATCTAGTTTTCATCTGCCTGCGAATGGCTAGGGTTGAGCTAGTGGCCCTCTCTTTCCCTCTCTCAGCAACACACATGGTAGGCAACTGGGAGAGCGCCTACACCAGAGCATAGCGGTTGGCTGGAGGCAACATTGCCGCCGTGGTATGCAGCTGGCTCAAAGCAGTAAGCAGGTACAATAGGACTAAGATTCTAAATAATTTTGATTCACAAATTAGAGTACACCGATATTTATTGGTTTCTGGTTAAATATTCCTATAGATTTATTTTAGTTTGCACAAAGTTTCTGGTAGGCAACTTTGCGCACTTTTTTTTCTCCAACATGGGAATACTCAAGTTCGAAATCCTGGCTCCGCCACTGTTTCTAGTCAACTCTAACCCTAGACACGACAGCACCGCGGGGGACGGGACAGACCTGGTCACCGATGAATCAGGGAGGTCCGGCGGACGGCGGCCTTCGCAGGCCTGCGGCGACGCAGCGTCGGTCGGGCCGGCGGCGGCGGGGTCCAGCGGACGGCGGCCTCTGCAGGGCCGCGCAAAGGCGGGAGGACGACGCGACGCGCGCAGCGGCGCCGGTGTCGCAAGGCGGACAGCAGAAACGGCGCTCGAGGTTTTCAGGGTGGCCTGCGCTCGAGGTTTTCAGGGTGGCCCAGCGGGCCAGCTGCTTGACCCAATTAGCGATCCAAATTGCACGTTACCATGACCAACTTTTTTTTAATTTTTTTAAATGAATGAGACTCAAAAACAAATTAGGCAGACAATTTGCTACCACGCTGCAGGGGGCGAAGGACAAAACCAATAGGCCGAGAATGAGGTAGAGAACTATGCCAGTGTGGCAGCATGACCATGTCGAGATCATCGCTAACGACCAGGGCAACCGCACAATGCTATTATATGTGGCGTTCACCAACTCCAAGAGGCTCGTTGGCGATGCCGCCAAGAACCAGGTCGCCATGAATGACTAGGGCAACCGCACAAGAAGCAGCATACACAACGTTGTGCTCATGGGCGGCTCCACCCGCATCCCCCACATGCCGGAGCTGCTCCAATATTACTGGCCAAATGAACAAGATCACTGTCACCAACGATAAGGGCCAGTTGAGTATAGAGGAGATTGAGAATCCCCGTGCGCGCCGCCGTTTAGCCGTGCAATCCCGGTGCGCCTGCCGTCGTCTAGGGCTTAACCCGACCCAACCTCGAATTTTAACCGGGCCCGACCCCAACCTTGAATTTAATCGGGCCCTTGAATTTTAACCGGGCCCGACCCCAATGTTGAATTTAACCAGGCCCGTGCTTAAAAAAAAATCAAACGGTCAAAACAATCTTAACCCGGCTTAAAGGGTCAGAATGTTTACTACACTACGGCTGTGAAAGCGCCAACTTAAATCAAGAGGAAAAAGTACTGCAGCATGTGCTGAGCAGAAGATGCAAACCAGTGTTGGCATAATATCTCAATACACAGCCCAAGTCACAGCTTTGGAAGAAAGAATTAGAAAGTATCAGAAATGTTCATTTCTTTCGGTTAAAATACATACTGTCGATTCATTTCAGGATTTTTGGATTGCCATAAAAGAACTAATGTGGCCTTGACGAGAGCTAAGTATGTTAACCTTTGTTCCTTTTCTGTTGATATAAAGAACTGCCTTTGAATCAGTAATTTGAATGCCTCCCCTGCAGGAACAAGCCTTTGGATCCTTGGACACGAAGAAACTCTCTGCAAAGGTAATTCCATATGGCATGATTTAGTTAAGGATGCAAAGACACGTTTTTGTTGGTTTAGTGCTGACGAAAATTTTGACAGGAATATATTAACAGAACGTATGATTTGCCTTTGCATTACCAAATGCCCTTTTTAAACAAATTTAAAAATAAAAATTCGTTTGGACGAAACTTACCTGCATCATTGAGCTTAGGAAGATCATAAGTTCCTAATCCTCCTAAGCATCGGTCTAAACCAGATAGGTATCTGGTAATCAATACTGTATCGGTTAGTATTGAACAAACTGGTCTTGTACGTGTAATTGTTGGTTCCCAAATTAAAAACTCGGACGTCATCTTCGTCGTTGTCAATGACACATTGATGACCCTCCACGAAGCAAATGCTGTTCCAGCCGCGAGTGAAAATGGGATAGTTCCAGTCGAGGAACAGGGAGTGGTCGCCGAGGCTAGCGACGGGGCTCCATCCCTTGTCACCCTCTGAACCAGTAGTGGCATCCACGTCCCGCTCGTACACAAGCACACCCTCAGGTTCAAACTTTGCATATTCCTGGTAGCCGTAAAGAAGACTGAATTTTACTGTCTCAACATACCTGCCGTATGTGCACACGACAAGGAGGCGGCGACCGTCGGCCGTCTCCGCAAGCTTCCAACTGCTCCCATTTTTGTGATCTATCTCGAGCTCGCCCCTGCTAATGCAGGGCAAACTCGGAATCTTGTGGCACGCCCCGCTCTCTATGTCCCAGGCGTACACACTGCCATATTCGTTGACAGCAAACACCCTGCCCCTATGCATGATGGCGTCTTCGTAGCGACAGAAATAGCCCTCGGCATTCCTAAGTGTTGCCCAGTTCTCGTCACCGTCTCTCACGATCGCCAGGTGTGTGTTATCCAGCCCGAGGACGATGTAGCCGCTGGCATCAGATGGCGTCTGGCATACAACGATCCTCTTAAAGGCGCGACTGGTCCAGATGAAGGTGTTGGCGGTTACGGCTAAAGGCGGCAGTTGAACTTGACGGCATGTGTACAGGTTGAGGAGGTAGGCGTTGCGGTGGTCGTCGACGATGGCGAGCCAGGCGTCCTTGGCTCCGACCCACCACTGATCCCTCACGTCCATGACCGCCGGGAATGAGACCGGTGGCAACCCATTCTCGAGCATGAGATCCTTCAACTGGTAGGTCCAGTCCTCATGGTCAACCGGGTACCCGTCGTCATCCACTTCGTCGTTTGTCATCATCAAGCACGGCTTGCCGAACGGCAGTGTGGTGTTTGAGGCGATGGCCTCTTCCCAAGATTTGCAGACGGCTGCAAGACGGTGGGTGCCGAAGATATCCTGGCGTTGGACCACGGCATTCATCAAGTCGCTAGGAAGGTCGGCCCACTTCTGAGGTCCATCGCTCACCAGCGGCGTAGCCATGCTTGGATTGGAGGTGGTGCTGGGCAGGACGCTGTAGTTCGGTGGCGGAATGCAGGAGATGCTGGCGGGGGCCGGGGACGGGAGGCCCGCGACGAGGGCCTCCACCTCAGTGGCGGTCGGGGCGGAGTAATCGGGGCCCGCGCGGTGGAGGACCACGGCGAATGCAGGAGATGCTGGCGGGGGCCGGGGACGGGAGGCCCGCGCGGTGGACCACGGCGAGCTGCGGCGGGGGAGGGAACGGCTCAACGATAAGCCCTCTAATATGTGGACCGGCAACTAACCTACAAAAAGAAAGAATCGCACCCTCTATCCGATTCGATGACCGTTAATCGAATTCGATGACCGTTTATCCGATTCGATGACCGGTAATCGCATTCGATGACCGTTAATCGAATTCGATGACCGTTAATCGAATTCGATGACCATTAATCCGATTCGATGACCGTTAATCGCATTCGATGACCGTTAGCACTGATAGGCGGGTAGAAGCATATCTCAGCAAGCCACACGCACCTGATTCAGAGTCACAGTTGACATCGAGCCCCGATTCCTCCACCAGGAACCTGCAGACCTCCAGGTGGCCTTTCGCCGCGGCCCAGTGGAGCGTGTTCCTCCCCTTAGTGTCCTTGGTTTCTCGAAGGTTCACCTTGCTCGCCATTTCTGACATGACAAATTTGCAAAAACAAGAATTAAACATTTTTTTTGTCTCTGAACCAAAAAAACAACAATCAAAATTGAAATTAATACTATAATTGGTGTGCTGAGATTGTATAACCATGATGAACCCTGTTGGGCCGAAGGGCGTGAAATGGACACCTCTGCCTAAATTAGCCAACAAATCGAGGGAAAATAACATCGAATCTTCCTAGGAAAACTAACTTGCCTGCGGACCAAGGCGAATGGAAGATGCAGAGGTAGAGCGCACCTTCCTCTGCCGCAAAGTGCAGTGGCATGGTGCCCCTTAAGTCTGGCCTCGCAGGGAGGGTCGCTGCCATGGTCCAAAAGGCACCTCAGGACACTCTCGCTTCTCCCAGCAGCAGCGTTGTGGACCGGGTGGTCTTGGAACATCGGAGTCGGTGAACGCCACATACCTCGGCGTTGTGGGGTTGCTCTGGCCGGTGGTCTTGGAGCATCGGAATCGGTGAACGCCACATAGTTCTCGAGCGAGTTCTTAGTGTCCATCTTCTTCTTGTGCTCCTCATTCTCGGCCTTGTACTTCTCTGCCTCATGCACCATCTTCTCGATCTCCTCTTTGCTCAACCGGCCCTTGGCGGCGGCGTCGACGAGCCTCTCAGAGTCGGTGAACGCCACATACAACGACATTGTGCCCGTCCTGCCGCGACCCCGTTTATGATGTACCGTGCCCATCCTATCGCGACCCCGTCGCAAAAACAAGTGCGGTTGCCCTGGTCGTTGGCGATGATCTCGACACGGTCATGCAGCCACACCGGCATAGTTCTCGAGCGAGTTCTTCTTATTGGTGATGGTGATCTTATTCATCTAGCCGGTGGTCTTGGAACATCGGAGTCGGTGAATGCCACATACCTCGGCGTTGTGGGGTTGCTCTGGCCGGTGGTCTTGGAGCATCGGAATCGGTGAACGCCACATAGTTCTCGAGCGAGTTCTTAGTGTCCATCTTCTTCTTGTGCTCCTCATTCTCGGCCTTGTACTTCTCTACCTCATGCACCATCTTCTCGATCTCCTCTTTGCTCAACCGGCCCTTGGCGGCGGCGTCGACGAGCCTCTCAGAGTCGGTGAATGCCACATACAACGACATTGTGCGGTTGCCCTGGTCGTTGGCGATGATCCCGACACGGTCATGCTGCCGATGCCCGTCCTGCCGCGACCCCGTTTATGATGTACCGTGCCCGTCCTGCCGCGACCCCGTCGGTGACATCCAGTGTCGGGCGCTGGAGAACACCATTGCTGGCAAGGCCGGATTTGACGACGTGACAAACTAGCACCCTCGAATTAGATATTTTCGAAAAACTAAAAGCCATCGTCAACAACAACTCCAGCCCACCCGACTCCAGCAAACAGGTTAGTAGTAGTGGGAGTTTCTTCTTCCATAGCATCTTCAGTATCTTCTTCGCTGTTCACGACCCTATCCTTGAAGGAGCTGTGTTTTTTACATAATTCCATGCATGCACAAGCTCCATTGTAAGTTTCACTTCAGACCATGACCATCATTCAACTTCACAGGTTCCTTTAACAGAGCACCCTTTCTGGACATCGGCACCGTTTCCTTTCGTCGAGCACCGTTTATCCTTGAGAGATCGTCGACGGAGTACTTTTCCTCTAATCCCACAAGTTTGATCTTTTTTTATTTGAGAAATTCTTCGAGCATTTGATCTGCCCTGCCGGCCTTGGTCTGCGATGGCGTGGCCCGTTTTCAAGCTAGACCGAAATTAGATTGCACGTTCGTTTCGGCCTAGGAAGCAAAACTGACCCGACTTGGTTTCTCCCCTGCTCTAGAGAGCCATCCGCGTCTCAGGGAAATACAGGCGCAGCGGCGGAAGGCGTCGACGCGTAGCCGAAGGGTCACTAGTCCCTAGGTCAACAAACAGTCAACCTGGTGTAGGTCAGCGTAGAAGGCAGTCTCCGAGTCAACAAACAGTCAACCCAGGATAGGTCGGCGTAGAAGACAGTCCCCGGGTCAACAAACAGTCAACCCGGGACAGTTGACGGAGTACTTTTCCCCCTTATCCCACTAGTGATCTTATTCATCTGGCCGGTGGTCTTGGAACATCGGAGTCGGTGTTTTAAAAGGGGACAGGACCGCCGTCCCTTCCGCCCGCCGGACTGGGCTCCGCCTCCTCCGCATCACCACCGCGACTACCGTGACCGCCACTACCAACACCACCAGTACCAGCCCCAGCACCAACGCTACCGCCCCGTTCAGCCGTTCCCTCCCCCTAAACCCTAAACCCTATTAGAGGGTTTAGATGGTGCTCATGCTTTTGCCTCTGCTTTAGATTTGCTTTCAAGTCCTCCTAAGTAAAACAATAATGAAAAAGTTAGAACTGAATGAGAAATAAAAAACTGACATGTAACTTGCAAAGCAAGGAAACTAGTGGGATAAGGGGGAAAAGTACTCCGTCAACTGTCCCGGGTTGACTGTTTGTTGACCCGGGGACTGTCTTCTACGCCGACCTATCCTGGGTTGACTGTTTGTTGACTCAGGGACTGCCTTCTACGCTGACCTACCCCGGGTTGACTGTTTGTTGACCCGGGGACTGGTGACCCTTCGGCTACGCGTCGACGCCTTCCGCCACCGCGCGCTGTATTTCCCTGAGACGCGGATGGCTCTTTAGAGCAGGGGAGAAACCAAGTCGGGTCAGTTTTGCTTCCTAGGCCGAAACGAACGTGCAATCTATTTTCGGTCTAGCTTGAAAACGGGCCACGCCATTGCAGACCAAGGCCGGCAGGGCAGATCAAATGCTCGAAGAATTTCTCAAATAAAAAAAGATCAAACATGTGGGATTAGAGGAAAAGTACTCCGTCGACTACTAAGATCTCTCAAAAGTAAGGAAACAAGTGAAAGATATCGTTAAAGTAAGGAAACTAGTGGGACAAGGGGAAAAGTAATCCATCGACTACTTAGATTGTGACGAACCAGACGTCCCTGCGCTCGGATCTTGCGGTCACGTCGAGCTCGCCCATCACGCCGACGAGACCTTGATTTTCACGATTTCCTGGTTGTCTGTGCAGGTGGTGAAGAACTCCGCCTTCTTGGTCGAGATGGTGCTCATGCTTTCGCCTCTGCGTTAGATTTGCTTTCAAGTCATCCTCTCCTTAGATTTTCTTTCAAGTCCTCCTAAGTAAAAAATAATGAAAAAGTTAGAACTGAATGAGAAATAAAAAACAGACATGTAACTTGCAAAGCAAGGAAACTAGTGGGATAAGGGGGAAAAGTACTCTGTCAACTGTCCCGGGTTGACTGTTTGTTGACCCGGGGACTGTCTTCTACGCCGACCTATCCTGGGTTGACTGTTTGTTGACTCGGGGACTGCCTTCTACGCTGTCCTACCCCGGGTTGACTGTTTGTTGACCCGGGGACTGGTGACCCTTCGGCTACGCGTCGACGCCTTCCGCCGCCGCGCGCTGTATTTCCCTGAGACGCGGATGGCTCTCTAGAGCAGGGGAGAAACCAAGTCGGGTCAGTTTTGCTTCCTAGGCCGAAACGAACGTGCAATCTATTTTCTGTCTAGCTTGAAAACGGGCCACGCCATTGCAGACCAAGGCCGGCAGGGCAGATCAAATGCTCGAAGAATTTCTCAAATAAAAGAAGATCAAACATGTGGGATTAGAGGAAAAGTACTCCGTCGACTACTAAGATCTCTCAAAAGTAAGGAAACAAGTGAAAGATATCGTTAAAGTAAGGAAACTAGTGGGACAAGGGGAAAAGTAATCCATCGACTACTTAGATTGTGACGAACCAGACGTCCCTACGCTCGGATCTTGCGGTCACGTCGAGCTCGCCCATCATGCCGACGAGACCTTGATTTTCACGATTTCCTGGTTGTCTGTGCAGGTGGTGAAGAACTCCACCTTCTTGGTCGAGATGGTGCTCATGCTTTCGCCTCTGCTTTAGATTTGCTTTCAAGTCATCCTCTGCTTAGATTTGCTTTCAAGTCCTCCTAAGTAAAAAAATAATGAAAAAGTTAGAACTGAATGAGAAATAAAAAACAGACATGTAACTTGCAAAGCAAGGAAACTAGTGGGATAAGGGGGAAAAGTACTCTGTCAACTGTCCCGGGTTGACTATTTGTTGACTAAGTAAATTTATATGTGTTTTATATGTGCATTGCATGCTGAAGTTTGGCCCGGTCGGCCTCTTTCTCTCTGGTTTCGGCCCAGTTTGGCTCAAGCCGGCCACCCTCTCTCCTTCTCCTCCAACTCTATGCCACGCGGGCCCCGCCCGTCAGTTCCCCGTTCGTTTTGGCGTTTCGACGCCCGGTCGAAACGGCCACAGCACCAGTTCGCCCCTAATAACGGCTCATAGGCTCGACAACCCTTGCCCCTTTTTTTTGAACCCGAGTCTCCGCTCTCCAACCCTAGGTTGAGCTCCCCGGCGATTTCCTCTTCCCTCCGCCGCCTCGCTCCCCGGCGACCGCGTCGAGCTCCTCCTCCTCGCCGTCGCAGCCATCCCCTCCATCCGGAGACCGGCGCGTCGGTGGTCAGGTCCGGGCAGCGGCTGGGGAAGACGACCCTGACCAACGGCGGCTCAGCCTCAAGATTGCTCCGCTCTCCGATCTCCGGCCAACAAGGAAGACAAGGTATTCGATTCGCTGCTCCACTCCCTCATCCGAAATGATAGGGGGTGCACACTTACCATTTAACAATAGAGATTAGATTTGTACCCTAGATCGAGCCCCTCTGATAGGTCTGCTCGTCCTTCCTGTAGCTGCTAGCTGCTTTGGATGCACATGAGAACAGTTTTTGTGTTGTTGCGGAGCAGGGTGGTCTGATGCGATTTGTCAAGTTCAGTTATAATGCAGACCATCCAAACATCCAGGAAAAACCAGTCTGCAGATCACGCTTTGGTTGGTTTGCACGATTAGATAAATTAAAGCTTTGTACTGACCAATCTGTTTGCTTATATGAGGATCTGTTGCCCTGCATGACCAATTGATACTACTAGCATTATGAGCTGATTATTTGGTATTACAGTATAGATTTTTTTTAGAAGGGACGGCAAAGCTTTTGCCGCATGTTCTACAGTATAGATGCCAATATATGTTTCTATAAACTTGGCATGCCAACAATTGATTCATGAGATCAATCTTTCTGGGAGATTTGAATAGGCAACACACAAATATATGTTTCTATAAACTTGGCATGCCAACAATTGATTCATGAGATCAATCTTTCTGGGAGATTTGAATAGGCAACACACAAAGCATTAAAAATTGATTATCACTGGAGAAGCTATGACTTCTCTGAAAATGTCACTGAGGGAAATCTCCTATAGGGCAAGAAACAATATGAGCCAGTCCATGCACAACATGTGTTTCTGAAAGACCATACTAGTTTTTGGAAGAGTTTTTGGGTGGTTTTTGGGTGTCTTGGATGCCCAGTGAGGTGTTTGGCCTACTCTGTGTAGAACCAAGTTTTAGGTTTGGTGGCTATATGCTATGCTTATCTGAGCCCCTTGCTTTATGCATATCACATATCTATGCAAACATATTTAGGCTGTGCAGTGTGCACTAAGAGAGATGCTTCATCTTCATTTTATAGCTACTTTTACTTTTATGAGTTCATTATATCCTCATTTGATGTGCCTTTTTTCCAGGTAAAAAGATGTCTTCTTGCCATTCACACGGTTTTGATGAGGACTCAGGCAGGTGCAATCTTGACTTTGGCTTCAATGCCAAAGACGTCATGGATGCAGTGGATTTGCTTGATGATAAAGAGGTTCAGCAGATCCGGGACGATGGGTTTTCAACTTTTCTAGAACTGAAGTTGGGAGCAATCTCCGAGCGCCAGGAAACCCGTTGGTTTCTGAAAAAAGTTTCTCTTGAAGAGAAAAGGATCGTCGTGAAAATGTCGCAAGATGTAGTTCTATACATCACAGAAGAGGAGATCTATCATCTCCTTAGACTGCCCCGAGGTGGTGATCCCCGGCCCCCCTTAAATACAATTCTCAACAGCACAAAGACTTCGCTAGATTGCGAAATGAATTGGGCGAGAACGACCTGTCAATTGAAAATATATTGAGGTTGATGAAAGAAGAGGACAAAAAACATTTGAAGATCAAATGTTTCTACCTCATTTTGATTTCAAAATTTCTAATGCCTACCACTCAACCCAAGGTAAACGTACATGGAGTCATGTACACACAGGACATTGCAAAAATCAAGGGCTTTGACTGGTGTACAATAGTTTACGAGAACTTTAGGTCGTCTATCAATGATTTTCAGAAAAAAAAATCCAAGTCAATGACTATAGGCGGCTGCATAATAATACTTCTGGTAAGCATTCTGGTGCTCTCTGTTTCTGTGTATAGAGCCATGTTTAGAGCCATGTTTAACTGTATATTCGGTTGGCAGGGATACATTGTTGATAACATGAAGCTGACAGAGATTGTGGACAAGAAGTGTCCTCGGATCAATCAGTTTACTATTCAGACTTTGATGGATAGTATTAAAAACACTAGGCGCCGCTATCAAATCTGAAAAAGTTTGGCATATGAGCTATCAAATCTTGGCTTCAAATCTTACATCTTCTCTTCAATTTCCCATTTCAGTTGAAACCTCTAGAGGAGACCTGCTATGCTGAATCATCAAGACTTTATATCCAGTCCCCAGCTGACTCCGAACATTCAATGTCTGCCGTGGTAACTTCTGGAGTGCTTTCTGCAGTGCAGATGCCCATGCCAATGCCACTTCTCCATCAAGCGCGTGGGCTCCTTTCTGTAGTGCAGCCATTTGCTTCAAATCTTGGAATTGACTCGGAAGAAATTGATGCATGCATAGCTGGACTTGCTCAATCTGTTGAAGCCGGTGTGAACTTGGGTGAAGAAGAGACTTCCTGCAGACCTTCTGACATAGCTGGACTTGCTCGATCAGCCGATGTGAACTTGGGTGAAGAAGAGACTTCCTGCAGACCTTCTGACATAGCTGGACTTGCTCGATTGGGTGAAGAAATGACTTCCTGCAGCCCTTCTGACATAGCTGGACTTGCTCGATCAGCCGATGTGAACTTGGGTGAAGAAGAGACTTCCTGCAGACCTTCTGACATAGCTGGACTTGCTCGATTGGGTGAAGAAATGACTTCCTGCAGCCCTTCTGACAGAGTTATTGGCAATCCCAAAGGAAGCTGCCAAGGCACAACTGAAATCAGTGGTGTTGAAGGTGATGCTGAAGTTGCCATAGCTGCCAAGAATCCTGATGGTGCCAAGAAACCTGCTGCCAAGGGAGCTGCTACGAAGAAAGCCAAGAAACCTGCTGCTAAGGGAGCTGCTATGAAGAACATAGCTGCCAAGAAACCTGATCAGGAAGGAGGCATGGAACCTCGCAGGTCCACGAGGAATAAGGTGGTCAAAAACAAAGACAACGAGGTAGTGAATGACTACAATTGTATTGATCCCCCTCTCCAATCAAGTTCTGAATTTGAAACAAGTAAGTCTCCTCCAACTAAGAAAAAAAGAGGCAATTCAAAAAAAAAGATGGTAATAATTCTGAAGTAACTAATAAGGGGAAAGGGGCTGCAGGTTACAAGAGGCAATCCAAAAAAAATTGATGGTGGTCTGTGATGTCTTGTATATAACACCTCCAGGAAGCTGAAGTGATGCACACCTCCAGGGCAGCAGGTTGATGGTGGCCTAGTTGTGTTCGAGTCTGAACTATGTTGGTGAAGTGATCATACTTGGATTAGTACTGAACTATGTTGGTTAGTACTGTGTGAACTTGGATTTAACAGCACCTGAAGATAATCTGTCTGATTCCGGACTTCTCTACGCAGCATGCATTTCGGGGTCCATATCTTCTAGCTCCATATTCCAAATTATGCTTTCCATATGTCCAAATTGAAGATCTCGACGATGGCTACAACTTTGGTATTCAATGCTTTGTCATTAGAGGCCATTTAGATCTCTGAATCTGCACCGAAAGATTATGTTGTCCTGGGCTGCTTGAATATCTCTTGATCTCGTGGATAACTTTTCAAATCTTCAATTCCTTCATGGTTAAGTCTATCATGCCCAAGGTTCATTGAATGTGGACACCTAGGACCATGAGTTGGGCTATGAAAGCCCACATGGTCCATTGGTTGGGCTCTCTCCGCTAGACTCGATTCCTTTGGGTTGTAGTTAGTTTTGGGCTTTGAACATAAATGCCCCAAATTGGGCCATTTTCCTGTAAAAACACAATATGCTACAAAACACAACACACATACAAAAATGGGGTTATTTCAAGTGCCAAATGGCGGGTTAGTATATGAATTAGTCCAAAACCACCACCTAAATAGCACTAAAAGTGTACGTATAACGAGCGTCAACACTATTTTAGCCAGATTGTACTACCTAGACATTCAGTAGTTGCAAAAGTTCAGTACAGCATCACCAAAGAGTCTAGTACAACATCCACTGCCATCATTAGATTCGTTTGCATTGGCTTATTTACTTGCTGATACTTTTCTAGTTCATTTTTTGTATAACAACAATTGAGTCTAGTGTAGATAAAGTGCTCATTGCAGAGCTCTACGAAGACCGTGAGCCTGATTTTCAGTGTCTTTCCATATTAATTCTCCACGTCAAGGTTGTCATGCTATTGTATCCAGGTGAAGGAAATCCCGAAGAAATTTCAAACTTGCAAGCACTATACAGAAGCATTTTGCAGTTCAATGCTAGAGGAAATCTTTCATCAAATCGAATCGGCCATGGTTACCATATCCAAAGGCATAAGTGTGCATTATTATGGTAGGAACCTAGACTGTGATGTGCCAAATAAATACATTGTCAAACTCTGTCTACCAAAGGGGAAGAATTCGCCAAGAACAAGTGATGTCATGCTATTATCAGCAAGGAATTTAGAGTCTAGAGATCAAATCCTCAAGGACAATTCCTTTTGCACCATCCTAGTAGTTACGTGGGTCAGTGAGTATGTGTGTGAATTTGAGAAGTGTTCTACAGTGTGGATGGATGTCGTGATATCAGAATCGTCGCATGAGGGCAGCTAGGATAAGTTTTACCAAGTCATGCACCTAGCTAATCTGACAACTGATGAATGTAGTTGGCAAGCGATGATGAATGGTTTCAAGGATACATCAGGAGTAATTAATCTCATATTGAGTAAGAGTAATAATGGCGTAAGTATTGACATCTCTCTCTATTGTGTACTTGGGATAACTATTGCTTGAAAGGGTTGAGCTTTGGAATGTCATGCATGTACGCTCTTATGTTAAAATGATGAATCATGATTATGTTGCTTATGCAAGTTTTAATCTTTACTTTAGCCCTCATTTGAATATGTGTTAATATAAGTGAAGTACCACTTGCTTGTCAAATAGAAAGTCTTTGCTTGTCCTAAAATTTTATGATTTTAGGCCTGATGGTTTAGGAGTTATAGATTTTAGAAGTTTGCTGTCAGGTTTAGCATGTCCTCTGAACAGATCTAAATGATTGTACTGTTTGGCTTACTCACGTGGAATCGTGTATTGGTGATAATAGAAGAGTACACAATAGAGCTGGCTGCTAACGAGGAAGCAACAGAGGCGAAAGCAGACATTATTGAGGGGAAGATTTTAAAATTGAGGCCCTTGAAGGGTTGCCCCAACTATCTCAGACCATCTGCAAAGAGTACCCGGAATTCCTTGAATAAAAGACCAAATTTCTATGAAAAGAAGAGAACTTCAAGAGATGGGCGGTTTTGGTCCTATGAGCAGGACTCTACACTAGTGTTTATAAACGGACTAGTTTTACGGACAGCGAATGGATCAATTGGAAAGAAATCAAGCATTCTAAAGATAAAGAGTTAAAAGACATCGAGGAAAAATGTCTTCAGATTGGTCTTCATACATTATTGTCTAAAAGACAAGACTGGCATGAAGAGACAATCAGACAGACAGTTCTTCTCCACATTCTATGTAGGTCCCAATGGGACCTTCCTGACGTGGATGACTAGTATGAATAGGAAGATTACCATCACGAAGAAATTTTGTCTGAAGGTTCTACTTGATCCGTCCATGTATCACAATGACCAAAGGAATGATAAGATTAAGCAACAACTGGATCAAACAAAAGATAAAGTGGTCAATGATGCAAATGGAGACTTCAAGAATTTAATACTTCGGCTGATTGATAATGCCATCCTCCCTAGCAGTGGAGATAGAAATGAAATTCACAAAGAGGCCAAGATTGTGATGTACTACTTGTTGTTGGGGAAGCCTTTCAACTTTGTAGACTTCATGTTCTCGCACATAAAGAAAACTCGCAGTGACACCAGAAGGTTGATGTTGTATGCTCCATTCATTATGTTATTGATTAACCGAGCAACTAATGAGGAATTTGTTCGTGAATGTGAAGGATTCAAAGAGCACAAAGCATTCAACATGTGTGGGCTGAGGCCTATACAGCCTAAGAAAGGCAAAGTTTCAAAGCCCAAGGATCGTGTGCCACCTCTAGCTAAGCAGCGGCGAGTCCAGTAGCAGCAACATGTTGGATGTGGAGTGCTCGTTTGAAGAGCATTAAGGGCCTGCTTGGATCCTTGGAAACGAGCTTAATTGTAAACGTTTTCCTAGACTAGTCTTGGAGTGATGACGGCGATCTTGGCATCCCCTCCAAAAGCAGCTGCAGGTGCAGTCCAGCCGCTCATTGGTGAAACATGTGAAGCTTCTGATGCTGATGGCACTTTGTCTCTGGTATAAGATAGATAGGATTTTTGTGTCCACTTCCTGGGAAGCTGCTTTCCCCATGGTTATCATTTCCCCCTTGGTCTATGGGATGAGATTTTGTCCGAGTGTTGGGTAAAGTGCAGATCATTCAGAATGAACATAGGAGCCATATGCCAAATTGGTTGGCTTACTGACCAATTCTCAGTTCTTGCAGGTATGAACAGAGTTATCCTTGATCCATTCTTGCTGGTATCAACAGTTGCGAAGTGGTATATCGGAAAAAGAAGGATTGACTTTCTTCCTCATGTTGAAGGTACTACACCCCAAGACCCACATTCCAGTCCTTTTTTAAACAGACCCACATTCCAGTACTTTTTTAAACACTAATATAGCCTAGTATTGTGTACCCTGCCTAACATGGTTATTTTCTGGACATCATGTATTTTGGGTTGTACTGAACTTGGCACTTCATTTTTAGGTAAGTAAAATGGACACATTGTTTCTTTGCATTGACAAGTCAGATGAACTGCCCGGCCGCTCGCCTATAAATAGCAGGCCTCGCCAGCGATCAAAGGCCCTGGCTCCCAGACACAAGAAACACCGCCAGGCCGCCGCACCGGAGAGAAGAAGCAAGCGCCGCCAGGCTACCGGCAAGAGAGCACAAGCAAATACAGAGAGAAGAGGGTCCAGAAAGAGGAGCATCGCTGCACTAGCAAGGCGTCGGCATCGCTGCGTGCGATTTCTGAGGGATATACTTTGCATATGCATGCATCCTGTCTTGATGAGTCTGGTTGCGTTAAACATAAAGGATCAGCTTTGAGCATCCTATGCATATGGTTCAAGTCAAAGGCACCGTTCACCCGCAATAGTTTGGTAGCCTGAAATAAAGTACGTAGGCATGTACACACTGTATCCTACATACCCATGCTCTGCACATCGCCATGCATGTTACGGCTAATTGCAAAATAATCAAACCTATCTCTAAAGAAGATTGCTCCCATAAGCAGCCATATACGACAAATTAATAAACTAAGAGATGTGTCCTCCATACATGGCTCCCTCATGTAAAACTCCATGCCATGAGCGTATATCGATGTCAAGTTAAATCAAATGCATACGCCACGGCAAACTTTTGGCGCATAGAAGGAAGGCATCAGTGTGTTCCTGCAGTCATGTTGAGCACACTGCACGCAAGCCTAATTACTATGGTAAAATGAGTGATATATATCATTTCTTAAAGGGTTAATAACCTAAATATGTCTAGATTGCACTGCACGTGCATCTGCCATGTCATGGGCACGAGCATCCATTTAGTAAAATGATTGGATCATATGACCCGATCATATCATATTCATCTATGAGAATATGGTTAAGCCATGCTCAAGCATGCTGCCGGCATGGTCTGCAAAATATATATCAGCATATATCATGTCACGCCCTAATCAGAATTTAGGGATAATAAACGTGATCTTGCATCTAAGTTTGCTAGCTAATTAAACAATGCTGGCATCCCACACATACACATGAGTGGCACTCGTGTGGCCTCATGCCCAAAATTCAAGTGAGTATATACATGGTTATATACACTAAGTCCTGGTCTACGATAGGGCGTCCATCCACGGCGACAAGACTGAAGGCTTCTTATTTACTTTCATAGTTTGTAATAGGCAGCCATATGATGTAATCTTCCTATATATGTAGTCATGTTGGAACTCTCTGTGGACCTCCGTTCCTTCTGATTTTTCTGCTACATACTCTTCGATGCCTCCCAAATTAATGTTCTCTAAATTAGGCTCTTGATTCTTCTGAATTTTCCTCGAGATTATGATCCATACTCAATTGTAGGTTGTGGTCAAGGAGGTAATCACAAAAAGATATATTTGGGTTTTTGGGTGGATATCCAGCGAGGTTTGCAAAGTTTCCGGTGTAGAAACTCACAATGCATGGATAGAAAGGCTAGCAAAAAGAAGGTGTGCAAATCATTTTTCTCCCCCATGCTTAGCGTGTTGCTAAGCGTAGAAGAGGAAGGTGAATCGTCTTGTAGTTCTTGAAGTCCTATTGCCATGTGTATGGAGATCGTCTTTATGCTTGTGCACCTTCGTTGCCCCATGTGTCCTTCAACTTCTTCTCGTTGTCACTAAGCCTTGGTTCCAATCATTTTTCTCACGTCATCGTCTCCTTCGTTGTTGTCCTTCACTGCTGCTCATCTTTCACAAATTTTTCTTGTATTTTCAGAACAGAAATATGTACTGAACTACTGCTCCATTGCAAAGTCCACAAAATAATCTTTCCAACGAGTCTTCATTTGCCCAAAATAGATTCCGATCGAGAGAATTATGCCCGTTTTATTCCAGCACTGCAATCTGTCCCGAGCTGATTTTAGAACACGCAGCGTTCAATGTTTTTGTTGTATCTCCTTGTACGGGTCTTCAAATTTGTTGATCTTGGATGCGTTGGAACGAGAATTCAATGGAGCTCCTGAGTATCAGCTTTTTCTTCCTTGTACATCTCTGAGCATGTGCAGAATTACTGATGAAACAGCAACTCTCTTCTCGAGCTTCGAAGATGTTGACGATTTCGGTTGCTTCTTTCTAATCATCAATTCCTTGGAGTGCTTTGCCATGCCTGCAAAACCATTAAACGCGCAAACTACCCTTGGGGTGATGATTGGGAGTAGAAGCAATTGCCAACAACATCCCCTAGGACTCTTAACTTGTGGCATAATTAGTCTAGTGAAAAATAAAAGTAAAAACCTAATAGGTGTACGTGAGTGCAAAGTGTGTATGCAAATGAGATTAGTAACATAAAAGGCGGGGACCAAACTTGAAAGAGATCAAACAAAGTTTTAAACACCATGTTTACTACTAAGTTATCGAAATTCTCGGATCAAACACCATTTTAAAGCCGAGAAAATTCAAAAGCTCAAAAAAGTTTAGAAAACCAAATCATGCTAACGAAGGTGTTGAAGGGATGCAAAATGCAAATGCAAAGAGTTTGCAAAAACAAGGGTTAGCAAGGTTGGAAAGGTCTTTCAATGTTGTTCCGTGATCGATTGATTCAAAAAGTAATTACTTAGAGCGACAAAGCTTGGTCAGCCACTTCATAAGAAGCAAAGCATTGTCAACAAGAAAATCATTCATCGAAAAGAACCGAACAACCTAGCTGACAAGGTTTAGGGGAAGGGTCATGGATATCCTATATTTTTGGCTTAAGACAAGGATTTTCAAGAGAGAAGTCAAGTTTAGAAATTCTACCTAAGGTGGTTGAAAAGAAAAAGAAAAACAAAGATTGTTTCAATGGATGAAAAATAAAACCTATGATTTTAGGATAGCTATAGGTAAAAGTCATTTTTCTAAGGGTGGTCAAAGTTTCTGTTATAACAAGGAATAGATAGAACCTTTCCATCCCGCATGCTGTTACCACACCGGGGTAATCGATGGACTAGTTAGAACGCGCTATTTCAATGTATCCGCAAGATATAGATTAATCACCACAATTAGATCTAATCTTACTAAGAACATATGATGGGCGTATACATGAATATAAAGCATCCAAAGAAGTAGACCAAGATTGAGACAACTAGAATAGAGATTAGATTGATATCACCATCGTGTGTGTATATACCCCAACGAATCTTGGGGTTTGACTCCTGAACTCCGCCGTGGCACAACTGCGCAGGGAGATCATGGTGGCTAGGGTTGGCCTAGGCCATACCCTAGGTTCCTTCGAAGACTTGCGGCGACCCTCGTCTCCCTATGGTGTATGCCCTAGTTTTCAGAGACTTCTGGTGGATGGATGGTCATACCTTCGGGTATCAGGGCTATAAATAATCCAAAAAAATCCTAGGTTAAAGGGGAGGCCGAGATGGCACAAAAAAGGCTGGGCCGGCCGGCCTAGGGTCTTTTTGGCCTGTCTCAGTCCCATCTTTTGCGTGCAAGCTTCTTGATCCTCCAGGAGTTTAGGTGCCAATGCATGTGGGTATTGGACGTCGGTTGCTTCGGGATAAGATCGGGTCTTGATAACTTTCCAAAAGTCTCATTGATTCGCCTTGATCCCGAAGTCATCCGACCTTGTCTTCAAGTCTTTGCCCCTGCACATTCTTGGATGTTGGTTCACCATCGATGAGCATGAACGATATCCGAGTTATATTAGGTTCTAGCCTTCATATTCCTCCATGTTATGCATGATCTTGGCCTTCGTCCAAAAGCGCTCATTTATAGCTCAAAAACCTGCGTAAATCAAAATCCTCTAAAAATACATGCATATGCGAAAATGAGGTTATTTCACGTGCCAAGTGGCGTGTTAGTATATGATTAAGTCCAAAAACATAGCCAAATCAACACTAAAAAGGTGTCGCTAAGGAGCGCCAACAGCCTCACCACCGCGCCGCCCGCAACGGCTCGCCGCCAACGGCCTCGAGGGCCCAACGGGTAAGTGGCCAAGGGCACGGGCGCCCCGATAAAGCCCAAGCAGCCCTGGAGATCTCAGGCCGGCCCACGGACGGGTCCAACGGCCTCTCGTAGGCGTCCCCCGAGTGAGGGGCAGAGACAGGTGGTCCTACAAGCAGCTAGTACCCTGGTGAACGAACATCTAGGGCACCCCGACCCACGTTCGAACCCAAGCGTGTGCTGACCCCTGGTTTCTTACCGCAAAGAGGCATCGAGCCCCCGCGGTCGGTCGAACGACTGTGGGAACTAAGGGAGTAGGACGCCAGGGATCTATTGAGGTCGATCACAAGCTGATCCGTCGGCACCCCCCTCCCCCCCCCGAAGATGCGTTGGGCCTCAATCGAACTCACCCATTCGCAACTCAACGAGAGCTGTGTTTCGGCCTACGCGGCAAAGTGCGACGCGTCTCTAACCCTCTGTCCTACCGCAAGGAAAGCGCGAGGGGAAAACGCAACCAAGTCGAAACAATCACCCGGCTGGGCCCGCATCCCGAAACAAAACACGGGGGTCGGAATCACAGACAGAGACCAACAACGCGGTCGCATAACTCACAAACTACATGATGAAATAACGCATACACGTATAAACAAGGATAAAGTACATACGGCCCGCGGCCGTGGAAAGATACAAATGGGAATCGCCACTCTTAAGTGGCGATGCGGGGTGTCCAAGGTGAGGAGTCCTCCTAAACCAAGCAGGAAGCCATGCGAACTCATGTCGTGGGCCTTCCTCTGGCATCGACTCCCCCGAGGACACCCAGACGGGAGAAGGTGCAGGAGCGCGGTCCCCGACGTCGAGTTGAGGACCGCCCGCGTGCGCTGGCCTCCTCCACCTCGGATTCAACTGGTACCAACAGCGCGCACCAGTAGAAACAAGTGAGAGGGGCAGCGGCACGCCGGTGGCTGTACATGACCCCCACCACCTCTGAATCCTACTGGGAAGACACCCGTGAAGTGCAAGTACTAGTAGTGATGAGTGGGGGCCCAACGACGACGCCGATGACCCAACCAGTGAACGACATCCCACCACACCACCGCCTGCCACTAGCAGGTGCCAGCGAAGGCAGGTGGGAAGGAAGTCGGCAGCACCGAGGCCCATGCGACGTCGAACACGAGTCGCACCATGCACCTTGACTCCCGGGGTTCGCGGGGATTCTTCTGGCATCAACGAGTTGCGCCCCGGACTCGGACCTCAGGAGGGCGGCCGGGAATGAGGCCGACACACATTTTCTCCATTTGGGGGAGGAAGGGAAAGGAAAGACAACTTGGGTGCTTGGACGACCAAGGCGAAGACCCCTATTTATAGAGGAAGGCACCCCTCCCTGACACCCGCGGTGCGACTACAAGAACTCGCCGCTGAAAGGACCTTGATGTCGCCTAGAGGGGGGGTGAATAGGCGAATCTGCAGTTTACAAAAACTAATTCCAATTGTCAGCACCAAAACTGGTATTACCGGTTTCCCAAACCGGTAAAACCGGTTCCTGCACAGATTGTACTAACAAGTATATTTCCCCTCTATGAATTCTAGCACAAACCACAAAAGGTGTGAAGCTTCCAGGGATGTTTCCAAGTGTTCCAATGGAGCCCCTGCACACAGCTCAACACACCAAAGTAGATCGAAGCGGAAGCACAAGTAATATGCTAGAAATGACAATATGAGGAAAGAGCTCAAACCAAGAGGCAAAGAGATTTTTCTCCCGAAGTTCGGATTCACTGCTCGCACCAAGCAGCCACCAAGGCACGGTGAATCCTACTCTCCGTTGAGGAAGCTTATACGACCACACAAGGTCAAGCTATCTTCTCCTTCCACTAAGTGGCCTCTTCCCTTGCGAAGGCGAGGTGAAACCTTCACAAACTATCCCGTGGCTCACCACACACTTCGGTAGCTCACCGGGCAACGCCTAGCCGTCTAGGAGAAAGAACCTCCAAGAGTAACAAATGCTTCAATGATTGCTTGACGAAACCACAAGTGCTCAAGGATTAGGATTGCTCTCCAATGCTCACACACAAGTCACTCTCTCAACCCAACTCAAAGATTCAAGCTATGAGCACAAGTCTCGCTTAGAGAGGTTGGGGAGAGCTCAGCTGACCTCTAGAATGTGTTAAACACAAAATGAGCCAGCAGCCCCTCCAAGAGGAGCTCATGGATATAAATACCCATCTCTCCAAAAACTAGCCGTTTTTCTATCAAAAAAACCGGTTTCACCGGTTACAAAACCAGTTTTACCGGATTTCAAAGAAACTAACCGTTAGACGCTCGAGGCCACCAAAACCGGTCTAACCGGCCGGTTCCACCGGTTTTGCCAGGGAACCCACACTAAGTTAGAAACTCTCATGATTAGACTCACATGGGTTCACTTGAGCACTTTTGGAGATTGTCATTCAACCAATGTTACATCCCTCTTTATAGTACGGCATACCTATACTCAAGACATAAGATAAATCATAATTCAACCACTTGAGCTTGTATGACAATGATTATGCCAATACTTGATCAATCACTTGTTTGAGGGCTTTTCAACATTGTATCTTCAACTGAGCACATCCACCTTGAGCTAGTGACTTAGGATTTTTCATAACTTATATTTGAGTTCACTTTAATCCTTAGGCCACTCCCTTCATCAATCATAACATATATGCATTGCATTGCTTCTCTTGACAAGACTTGGATATGATACTTTGGAACCCCCCGGATACTAGATACTTCACCTTAGCAATTCGCACATGGTCATAAGTCGTCACTTAACCAAAGCTTGCTTAGTCCCTCGCTCTAGTCATCTCGATTTGTTTCTTCACCACTTGCCCTTGCATCATCAAGTTAGCTTTGCTTTGCCATTGAATAAATTCCATTTGAAAGATTCTTTAAATGCTTGTTCTTGATTAATAAAGAATATCCCATATAATGCAAGCTTCCAATTATAGACCAATATGTAGCACATAAGCTCATGTCATTTTATCTTACATACATGAAGTCTTGCAATATCCACTCTTATGCATTTTTCTTCTTTTCTTAGCTGATCCGTAAATCTTTATCTTCATCATAGTGATATTGTCTCATGTCTTGATCAAAGAGCATCCATGTCATAAGACCAATAATGATCCAAACATACTTCATTGAAACTATCATCCCAATATTTCAATGACAGTCCTACTTAAGCAATTAGAGACCATATATCAATCATAAAACCATGTCTCTATCATGAATATCAAAGACATGCCATCTTCATCAATCTAGAATCTTGGGATCATACTTGCGTGCTTTGATTAATAACCATGTATATATCATGAGCATGTTAACTGTAGATGGACTATAAGAATAGATCTCTGCTCATGCACTTAAACAAACAAGTTAGTCCTTTAATCGTTTTGTCACTCAATTCACCAAAATCCACTTGAGGGCCTAGATGCACTTTCAATCTCCCCCTTTTTGGTGATTGATGACAACCCGATTAAAGCTCACAAATAATATGAATAAACATTAATGAATTCTCAGATCAGTTATGAGCTCCCCCTTAATATGTGCTTTGAATGGAATTTCAAAAATTCGGCCTCACATGCCAAATGCACATATAAGAGAAAAACATGGGAGCTCCCCCTAAATCTAAGCATGCATGGATCAAACAATATACTGAGATAAAAAAATAACAGCATTTAAGAATAAAATGACATGCATATCACAGAATTCAAAGAAAGTGTTTGTGCACTGTCCAGACCAAAACCGGTTTAACCGGTTTGCCAAACCGGTAAAACCGGTTCTACCTAGTCAGTACACAATCAAAACAATTCATCACTCAAACATGCATTTCACACTAGCAAAGGATAACTTAATTGAAATACAGGTTCATTACACACAGTAGCATACAATCAAGTTCCTCAAGTCCACAAAGGATAAAGATCCGAAAGATTAATATTACATTCATCCAAATTTCTGCAACACATGCAGAAACCGGTTTCACCGGTTTTCCAAACCGGTAAAACCGGATCTCCCAGAGACAGCACACTAAAAACTAAAAGCTAAGCTTTAATCCTTGCTCTTCTCCCCCTTTGTCATCAAGCATCCAATAAGGGCCTGAAGAAGAGTAGTGCTGCCCAGACCTGTTCATCCATCACTGCCCATCGCCGTTGTGGCTTAGGAGAATCTTCTTGCCAAAACGAACGACCTAAAATGAGAAAATCAGATGGAAGGACAGAATCTAAGAGTTGAAAGATGTAGATCAAGTCAAATACCAGAAGAAGGACCAGTAGGAGGACCAAAGAGAGCTGCAGCTGCCCTCGAGGCAAGATCGTCACCATGTGTAGGAGAAGGAGGTGGTGCTGCAGACGATGAGGCTCCAGGGAAGTTCATACCAGTCATGCCAGGTGCAGGTGGAGGTGGAGGTGGCTGATATGCACCATATCCAAAATGGTGCTGGAGTGGCTGAAAATAACCACTCGACTGATAGGTGGCCACCATGTCATCAAGAGAAGGGATCTCAGGCTCCTCGCGCTCTGGAGAGATGGGTGATCTTGGAGGTGAAATATTTTGTGCATTATACATCCTCTTCATCATATCCCTATCCTTCTTTGTTTCCCTTCTCACCCTCTGCTGCTCAACCAAGATATCTCTTTGATTCTTGCAAATTCCAGTGAAGAAGCTCAAGATGCGTCGAATTGGAGATGAAGGCTTCTCACTAGAGCGGGATGAAGACGACTGCCGCTGGTCAGACTCAAACCGGTTTAACCGGTTTCCAGAACCGGTAAAACCAGTTTCTGGCTGGCCAGCAGGCTGCTGCTGCTGATCTGCCCTTTCTTGCTGATATCTGTTAGGAGATGGGACCCTGGTCCTCCTGGGTGGCTTTAACCTTAGTGCTTCATGTTTTGTGTCCTTAACAAATTTTTTGTTGGTGGTTTTCTCAATTAAATACATCACATATGGAGCAAAACTACAAAGTTTTTGGGGACTTTCTGAAATATTCCTGATTTCCTCCCACAAATATTCCCCAATGCTGAAGTCAGTACCAGGAGGTCTCATGGCAGCAAGCAAATCACGAGCATAATTGGACACATCCGTTTGATTTCCTCCTCTAGGTGTAAGGGTCACTCTAAATAAATTGTTCAAGATATGATAATAGGTATAGAGACCCTTTACCTTCCCAAAGTCACCCTGCTCGGTCCTTGGATACATAAACTTCATGTCCTTAGGGGGCATAGGACCATCAGCTCTATGTAGCTTGGGATAGGAGGCATCCTCTTCTCCAAGTCCAAATCTTCTGGAAAAGGCAGCAAATGATATACTATAAGGCCTTCCTTCTGTCATCCAGTGCATCCTCCTCACACTCACTCCCTCCTCAACATATAGAGTGGCATAGAACTGAGCAATTATTTCTTTGTTCCAAGAACACTTGAAGTTCATGATCCTTTTGATTCTAGTGTTGGTAACCACCTCGATGATCTCATTGAAGATAGGATCATTAAATCTTGCCATGTAATCCCAGTCAATCCACTTTGACTCGGCCTCTATGTGACCCTTCTTCCCAATGATGGCACTTGAATAGTAATCCTGGTGGAACAAGGTATGGAACCTATAATCTGTGGCTGTCTTAGGAGTGCCAATATAATTTTCTCTCCTCTTTCTCCTTGCCACATCAGTCATCCCACCTAGAAGGAAATTTTCTCCTCTTCTTGGAGCAACCGGCTTTCTAATTTCTGGCATTGCCATCTCATCCTCTTCTTCTTCTTCCTCTTCCCCACCAGCATCACCTTCTTCTTCTTCTTCAACACCAGCACCTCCCTCATCTTCCTCTTCCTCTTCGCTGCTCTCAACAGCTATCCCTTTCCCTTGACGATGCTCAACTCGATAGTTCTCATCACTAACTTCATCATCATCACTTGAAGTGTTAATAGCCTCCTCATGAACATCTTCAATATCTCTGGAAGCTGCTCTCTTTTTCCTGGGCCTCAGATTGTGCCCACTGCGCCTAGAAGGATCATCACCATAAAATCCTCCCGATCTAGAACCACCTTGTTCATCGGCCATTTCTTTCTTTCTCCTCTCGTAAGTGTGAATCTCCTGGTCAAAAAGAATGTGAAAATAAAGATCAGGACACAGGAATGATTTGGAGATAAAAAGAATCACAAGATTGATGCTTAGGATCTGCAGGGCACAGCTCTGTCCAGAACCGGTGGAACCGATTTGACAAACCGGTGAAACCGGTTTTGCACAGAGCACAGGAACAAGTTCTAGGTCATGTATAAAAGATGGAATTGAGAGATATGATCAAGAGAATTTAAAATCCATGTCAACATGATAAATTCCATAACCAACAGTTCTTGCATGGGTAGATCATAGATGAGTATAGCTGAGCAAGATGAATGGCTAAAAGTGTAGGAACAACAGATTATATCCATGAATAAAATCCTACAATCTTCAGAGAAGATTACACGTTGAATATGGATGAGGCAGGGTCACTCAGCATGAACCGGTGAAACCGGTTCCTAAAACCGGTGAAACTGGTTCCTGGCTGCTGAACCCTAAATCGCCCATGTTCAAAATGTAGCCCGCCAAATCCAAAACCATTCATGGGGTAGCTTCCTGGGCATACTAGGAGATGATTCCTTGAAGGGTTTCAACAGATATGCAACGAGGAGATAGATCGGGTGATAGGAACATTTGATACAGCGGTTTCCACTCCGGTGAAACCGACGTCCAACACCAATGCCTTCTCAAAAACCAGAGGGGCCGAGCTTCTTCCCTTAGGAATCTTCAAATCGCCATGGGGGGGGACCTTGGTCGCCCAAGGAGCACGGGAGAGAGAGAGGAGTCGGGCCTGGGTGAGTTGTGGAGTGAATGAGGGGTGAAAGGGTAAGTTTTGCTGTGGTAAAGAGATAAGATTGTGGGCCCGGCCAAAATTGGTAATACCGGTTTTCCAAACCGGTAATACCGGTTTTCGCTTGGAAACCCAAAAAGTTGATTTTGATCTCCTTAACACTTGAATCCTGATCATATGAGATGGATAACTTAGGATTGAGTCAGGAACTAGATTTATCATTGATAGATTTGAGATTTTCCAATATACTTCAAACCTCCTTGATTCTTCCAAGAGGGTCGGGAAAGATAAAGAATTTCATGGACTTGAGGAAAATCTCACCATTTGTGACTAGCCATCAAACAATCAAGGGCAACAATAGTCACAAACAGATCGATAAGGTCACAAAGACCAAGAACCAAATATTTTCAAAAACACACAAGTCCTATCATGCTAGTTGGATTTTTCAAACTCTATCCTATATCACACAAGCATGCAACTCATCAAGTCAAGTACCATATTGCAATGTTTAGTACATTCCTTTCACCGTTTTTATGGTACAAATGACACCTAGTCAATTATAAAAAGGAATTTACTAAACATCTAATAGGTACAAGGAACGGGACTTGAGAGAGTTACAAGCGAGAATGCACACACTAGCATAGATATAAGGCCTAGATGCTCAATGTAAAAACATGAGTCAAGAAAACATACCTTGGCCTCTAGCTAGTCCTCTCTTCACATTGGTGAAGATTCATATCACAAGGTTTGTGCATTGTCAATATAATCCAAATGCCTTTTCTCTTTATGTTTTTCCCTTTTTATGCATTATAGAAGAGAAATGCATTAAATAGCACAAGACCTATTTTCATCATTTAGTGACCTTTGAATTGGAGAGGCATAATGGATCACTAAAAGATGAAACTCCACAATATAGGTTAAATTTCTTTTTCTTGATGCACATGTGTATATGGATGGAAAGGCAAGCTCATATGCATCAATCTTGTCACAAAGTCAAGCAAAGGGATTTAATCTATATTATGGCAAGTAGCTATTTATTGAGAAGAATTCATTGCCCAAGTAAGAAATAGATACAATTTTACCATTTTTGGATAAAAGGCATAGCTTGCTTCAAAGAGAGACAAACTCTCACAAATGAGACTACAAGATCACTAAAAGAAATTGTTAGTCTCAAAGACACAAATTGTAGAATGAACTCCCCCTCAATAGGTGCATCAAGTGTTTGAATCACTTGTCACATGCACTTGTTCAATTTAATGAATTTGAGGAGTTTATTTCACAATTTGGTTCCAGCACATAAATAAATTGCATTTATTGAAATGGTGCCAAGAAAACTTACTACCACAAAGATAGCTTATGAATTTGTATGCCATTGAAGTACTAAGAGAATTTCTTATAATATTCCACTTTAGATGAAGCCTTGCAGTAAAACTCATGCCGGAAATTCTGGCACGATTTGCCAGAACTTCTGATACGACCCAGAGGCTACCGGACATTCATGTCAGAAAATCTGGAGTTGATCGGAACTTAGGTGAACCTCACTGGACCAAACCGATGAAACCGGTTTGCTAAACCGGTAGAACCGGTTTGTCCTGGCAGCTTCCATATCAGTGGAAATGTAGCTTTATAAGATCCAAGAAATTCCTTTTAAATTGATTTGTTCTGTTCCTGCACTTCAAAGTAATTTGCTCCACAAGAAAGCTATTAAAAGCATCTTATGGCATACGGGGAATAAATGATAGATATAAGAGGCTTAGACATATTCAAGCACCCATAACAAGGTATGGAGAACTTGCATTCACAAAGAAGAGTATGAATAAGTCAACCAATCAGAACATGTTACCGAGATGTCATTGGAAATGATATAGCCGATTTAGTGTAGCCTTGGCAATTTGATGAAGTTCATATATATCAATTTATTTGCCAAAGTCCCAATGCATCTCTATCCTCCTGCAGGTCTAGCAAGTGCTTTTAGGAACCCAAGCCATGTTGGGTCCTTTAAGGTTAGTGACAAGAAACTTGGGAACCCAAATAGCTCTTATGCTAGTTTGAGGTGAACTAATCACTCTAGTAGCATAAGTACCAGATTTGTCTTTCCCAAGCTTAGCAAAATCATAATGGATAAGATCAGATGTTGGAATGTTACTATTTGGACAATCCTTACCCATATGTCCCTTTGAATGACAAGCGTAGCAAATCCGGCTTTTGGTCTTGCTTGGTGATTTGCTCTTCTTTTTGATCACTTATACCTTGCTATCCTTTCTGCTTGAGGATGTAGCGTGATCACCCTTCTTGAAGGATTGGTGCACTGCCTCAGTCAGAACCGGTTTTACCGGTTAAATCGGTTTTGCACAGGCAGCTCCACCTTCTTCAAAGGACATGCATCAATCAAGTGTCCAACTTCCTTACATTTGTAGCATGCCATCTTCTTAGATCCTCTCTGCTTCTTTCCCTTGCTTTTAAGCTTGATAGGGCACATGGATGCGTAATGCCCCATGTTTGAGCATTCGAAGCATTGTATGTGATCAAGTCCCTTTTTTCTCATTTCTTGAGTCTTGTTCTTGTTGACTTGCTTGTCATGCTTAGGGACTAAGCCAGTGACCATTGATCCCTTCTCAAGCTTATTCACCATGTGTTCACGGTTATCTTGAGGAGGTTGCACTTGACCCTTTCCCTTAAGCTTGACCAAGTCATTCTTGATCTTTTCTCTCTCTTGCTTCATGTCTTCCAATTCTTCAGCAAGGAGATCATCACAAGACTCTACAGAAACTTGCTTACCACAAGATTTGGTTGCTTGGGAGCAACACGGTTTTTCACACAATAAAGTAGAATTGATGTGAGAGCATGTGCATGTATGTGTATGAGGTTCAAGATACTTTACCGATGTAATCATGACCTCATGAGATGTTTCTAGCAAAGCATATGAATCAACAAGCATCTCATGGGAATATTCAAGTTCCTTGTGAGTGCCTTGCAATTTCATATGCTCACTAGTGAGCTTCTCGAGTTGAGCACTAAGCATTTGTTTTTCTTGTTCTAAGGATGCTACACAAGTAGATAAATCGGTAGCACAAGCATAATTGTTTAACAAGATTTCATACTTACTGACCAAGGAGGCATGAGATGATTTGAGAGCCTCTAGTTCTTTGGTCAAAGAACTTAGTCTCTCATCAATTTGACCATTGCCCTTCTTGATCTTCTTCTGCTTCTTCTTCTTGGCCATCAAGCACATTAAGTTTTCATCACTGGAAGATGAACATGTTGACGTGGAGGCTTTGCTTGAGTCGTCGCTTGTGCCTTGAGCAGAGCTGCACATGGGCTCTCTGGCAGAACCGGTAAAACCGAGGTTGCAAACCGGTAAAACCGCTTCCTGCACAGGAACCAAGTTTTGCACTTTGTTGCTCTCTTGCTCCAAAGATGAGGTCACCTGAGGCTCACAAGATATTGTTGATGTGGATGAACATTTCTCAGATGACTCCATGACTTCTTGCTCTTCATCATCACTTTCTGGATTTTCAAATATATCCTTGATGAGAATCCAAATGAAATGTGCACCTCTTTGGATTCCTTCCTCGCTAGAGATGATATCCCATAAATCTTTACCAACAGAACTTCGCAAAAAGTCAGTAACACAAGCATTGAGTTGCGTGCAAGCTAGCTCCTTTTGAGTGAGGTTTGACAAACCAATGTTGTCATAATCAAAGTTAGGAGGTAGAATGCTAGCAACTAAAATATGTTCAATTACAGGATCTATATTTCTAAGAGCATTATGAGCATTACCAAACCAAGAAGCATAGAGGGGGGGTGAATAGGTGAATCTGCAGTTTACAAAAACTAATTCTAATTGTCAGCACCAAAACTGGTATTACCGGTTTCCCAAACCGGTAAAACCGGTTCCTGCACAGATTGCACTAACAAGTATATTTCCCCTCTACGAATTCTAGCACAAACCACAAAAGGTGTGAAGCTTCCAGGGATGTTTCCAAGTGTTCCAATGGAGCCCCTGCACACAGCTCAACACACCAAAGTAGATCGAAGCGGAAGCACAAGTAATATGCTAGAAATGACAATATGAGGAAAGAGCTCAAACCAAGAGGCAAAGAGATTTTTCTCCCGAAGTTCGGATTCACTGCTCGCACCAAGCAGCCACCAAGGCACGGTGAATCCTACTCTCCGTTGAGGAAGCTTATACGACCACACAAGGTCAAGCTATCTTCTCCTTCCACTAAGTGACCTCTTCCCTTGCGGAGGCGAGGTGAAACCTTCACAAACTATCCCGTGGCTTACCACACACTTCGGTAGCTTACCGGGCAACGCCTAGCCGTCTAGGAGAAAGAACCTCCAAGAGTAACAAATGCTTCAATGATTGCTTGACGAAACCACAAGTGCTTAAGGATTAGGATTGCTCTTCAAGGCTCACACACAAGTCACTCTCTCAACCCAACTCAAAGATTCAAGCTATGAGCACAAGTCTCGCTTAGAGAGGTTGGGGAGAGCTCAGCTGACCTCTAGAATGTGTTAAACTCGAAATGAGCCAGCAGCCCCTCCAAGAGGAGCTCATGGATATAAATACCCATCTCTCTAAAAACTAGCCATTTTTCTGTCAGAGAAAACCGGTTCCACCAGTTACAAAACCGGTTTTACCGGATTTTAAAGAAACTAGTCGTTAGACGCTCGAGGCCACCAAAACCAGTTTAACCGGTTCCCAAAACCGGTTCCACCGGTTTTGTCAGGGAACCCACACTAAGTTAGAAACTCTCATGGTTAGACTCACATGGGTTCACTTGAGCACTTTTGGAGATTGTCATTCAACCAATGTTGCATCCCTCTTTGTAGTATGGCATACCTATACTCAAGACATAAGATAAATCATAATTCAACCACTTGAGCTTGTATGACAATGATTATGCCAATACTTGATCAATCACTTGTTTAAGGGCTTTTCAACATTGTATCTTCAACTGAGCACATCCACCTTGAGCTAGTGACTT
>CM014277.1:82043610-82054887 GCA_004135705.1 Alloteropsis semialata
TAATAAGTAATGTTGAATGAGTTTGATTAGATATTGAACCATTTTGATGTTTAAAAATATAATTAGTACATAAATGTTGATGTAGCTTAAAACAAAAGTTCAAACTGTTTCACATAAATATTGAACCATTTTACAGATAATGTGGATATAATTTCATTGAAATGTTGGCATTGCTTAACAGAAATGTTAAAACTATTTTACATAAATATTGAACCATTTTACAGATAATGTTGGTAGAATTTCATTGAAATTTTGACATACTAACAGAAATGTTAAAACTGTTTTTAAAAAATGTTGAACCATTGTATACATAATGTTGACATAGTTTCATTTAAATGTTGACATAGCTTAACAGAAATAAATATTGAACCATTCTACCAAAAATGTTGACATAGTTTCATCTAAATGTTGACATAATTTTGGCCTTCTATGGCAGGGGGTACATGGCCGCCCCAAACCCCAAACATGCTTCTGAACCCGATAGGACGGAGTTGCCCCCAAACAAACCCTAAACCCTAACTGGTATAACCGAAGCCGAAGCAATTTAGCCTTCTATGGCAGGGGAGCCGAAGCCGAAGCAATTTGGCCTTCTATGGCAGGGGGTACATGGCCGCCCCAAACCCCGAACATGCTTCTGAACCCGATAGGACGGAGTCGCCCCCAAACAAACCCTGAACCCTAACTGGTATAACCGAAGCCGAAGCAATTTAGCCTTCTATGGCAGGGGAACCGAAGCCGAAGCAATTTGGCCTTCTATGGCAGGGGGTACATGGCCGCCCCAAACCCCGAACATGCTTCTGAACCCGATAGGACGGAGTCGCCCCCAAACAAACCCTGAACCCTAACTGGTATAACCGAAGCCGAAGCAATTTAGCCTTCTATGGCAGGGGAGCCGAAGCCGAAGCAATTTGGCCTTCTATGGCAGGAGGGCTACATGGCCACCAAACCCCGAACATGCTTCTGAACCCGATAGGACGGAGTCGCCCCCAAACAAACCCTGAACCCTAACCAGTACAGCTTTGTATGGCAGGCGAGCCGAAGCCGAAGCAATTTAGCCTTGTATGGCAGGGCACATGGGAATTTTTGTTAAATGTTGAGAAAAACATATGAAAATGTTGAAAAATCAAAATTTAAAAGTTTAAGGAACCATATATGGATGTTGATCAAATATTGAATAAGACATTGGAGAGTGTTGAGAATTATACTTGTAAATGTTGAATTAGCAATATGTGAATGTTGCTGAAGTGTTGAAAAAACATATGGAGATGTTGACAAACCAATTTGAAAATGTTGTAATAAAAATAAAAGAAATTTGGTCAAATGTTTAAATATCTGTCGCTCAATGTCGCAAAAAAATTTAGAAAAGGTTAAGGTACAATGTTAAATGTTGATTAACCATATCTGAATGTTGATAAATCAATTTTGGTACGTTCATGCAACAATACAAGAATTTTGCTGAAATGTGAAAAATATCTATGGTAATGTTAAAAATAAATTGATGAAATATTCAAGCAACAATATGGTAATGTTGAGATAAGAATTTGGAAATGTTGATAGAACTATAATGACATGTAAACATTGTAATAATATTAATTTGTTCAATGTACTAGAAATATGCACACTAAAACCCAGAACGTGTTTACTAGAGCAAAGCTTGAATGAAATTTTCACAATCTGGTTAACTTTCTGCTGACCTATGTTACAAAACGAAAGATGGAGAGGAGAAGACGCAAACAAGCAAAACAGTCAAGCTGGGGCAGCAAGAGATGGGAGGCAATACATAAAGAATCATGTGCGGCTGGGGAGACGCTAAAATGGAGTTAAATCCGCTACAGTTGGCCTACAACATGAGGTCAGGAGTTAGTAGTCATCTTCGTCGTCCAAGTCTGGATCGTTGAAGGGTCTTAGTCTCTTGCCATCACGCCCACCAGGGCGCCCTCCCTTCTTCGGTTTGCCTCTGTGGAAATATATAAGGAATCAGAGCCAAGCATTTCTGCCGCAGAAACTCCCAACACCATGAACAAAAACTCATCTCGCAACAGTTAAGACAAACTTGTTTACTCCATCACTCAGATGACTGAGGAGTTTCAAAATGGTATCCGAAACTTACTGCCCATTTGCAGGGGTGCTTCCCCCCTTCGAACGGCCTGATCCATATTCTCTTCCATCTGCAAGGATGAGCCAAGTATTTCGGTATGTCTTTTCTTAGCAGCCATGGATTTCAAAAGTCAACCAAAAAGGGGGGGGGACAAAGAAAGCTCACCATCTCGTCCAGTCAGATGCTCATCAACCTATATGCCAAGGAAAAGAAAAGTGTATTGAAATTAGCAAACTTCAATATTTGAAAATTGAAAGCAATAGGAAAGAGAACATTTATTTCAGTGGTGTGCCTAATGATGGCACTAGACTAATAAGAAGGCAAACCAAAACCCAACAATCAGTGGTGTGCTTCTCATCCATTCTAATTTTGAATTGTAATGACTAAGTGGTCAAGTTCTCAGATGTACCACAGCCCTATTATGAAAAGAAAATACACTGCATATACACGCGCCACTCTCAAAAAAGCTCAGGTAAAGAACAGGGAAGTCAAAGTGGGATGGCAGGCCCTATTATGAACAATGGTTAAGTGGCACCACTTTACAAAAATATTCTTTAAAAAAAATGTAGGTAAGAAACTACATGCTATGTTGTGACCAACAATACCTTGCACAGACTGTTTAACGAAGCCGACGCAGTAGTAGGTAAATTTGCATACTTAAAGATATATGTTGTATCAATAACTTGAGAGTAATCAATCTTTAAGGCTGCAAAATAGAAAATCATGGTACAAATTGAATTAACTGCTACTGAGCAACAAAAAGTGAAGCATGCACAAATAAACACAAAGGGCACATTGAGCTACATCAAATAGATTAGAAACGAAATAACCACACCTTACCACATAAATCTCTATATAAGCTATGGCCAATCAAAATATTTCCTTTGGACAAGATTCTCTTCAGCGATTTCTAGAGAAGGAATAGACTCCATGAGACAAAATCAGAGAAAACACTTAAGAAGGTTAAAGACGATATACCTGAATATCAACTAATGATAATGTGACTCCTTCTAAATCCTTCTTAGATACACCAGTGATGTGTGTTCTATAGTCAGTAATGGTTTTAGAAGGATTTACAAGTACATCAAGCTTCACCTGGAAAATAAAAGGGAGAGATTAGTGACTTCAAAACAAAGATGGAAAGCTCTGGCAAAAACCAAGAACATCCCAATTCCCACCGAGATATAAATTGTGCAAGTTTAGAAACTTTAGATATTCAGCTAACTTTACAGCGATGTGATAAGACTTTGTTGAAGTACTATATTGTGAAAATGGCAGTATTCTAATAATTAATGCTCCAGATAACTATATGAATCTTAGCATACTTCTTTTTGGAAAAAAAAAATGGTATACTACCTCCAGATTGTTGTCTACAACACATACTCGGACCACAGCCTCCGTGCCATCATGGCAAAGGACCATCTCACAGTCAATTGCCAACATAGCACTCAAGCTCACCAAACTAGAAACATCTCCTATCCGCAACACTTTCCATCCCTGCAAATACCAGTAATTGCTGGTTATGGAGAAACTTCAAACTTCTTCAACTATCGTACAAGCAATATGAAACCATAAATGATTCCTGGATATTACAGTATAAATTGGTCTTTTGTTTTAAATATTGACTAGCAAAAGTGTCTTTGTGAAGAGTACAGGACAACTTGCGACTGTAGACGGAACAATCATGAAGATATTGGACTGAACTATTTAAGAGTTCGGCACAAAATCATAAATAAGCTATAAGAAGCAAGATCACCAAGGGAAAGTGCAAATTGAACAAAGGGCTTAATCACCATTTGCAGAATAGCATAAGCACAGAAAAGCTGGTACCTCTTGGTATGATGGGAAGCAATAGTTTTTCTTGTACTCTGGGTGCTCTGCCATTAGTTGAACAAGTTTCTACATTGTGCATATGCAATTGGACATCAGTACAGGTGTTGATCAGTTGATGTTTGATAACCTCGGTGTAAGTTCAATTTTGATGTAACCAGAAAATCCAATATGCACATTACCTGCTCAGGAGAAACCTTGTCAGGAAAATCGTTCATATGCTGCTGAACATCACTTCTTTCCTTTTGACGCTTGACGAATTTGCCGAAGTACTGCAAGCAAAAGACTGTGAGCTTCAAATTCTCAACAGCAGAACCAAGGTGCTAGCTGCCAGCGATATCAAATTGAATGAAAGAGAGGGTTGACCTTTTGGAAATCCTTGGAGAAGGTTTGCAGGAAGGCGAGCAGCACATCCCTGGAGCGCTTCCTGGGGTCGCTCACTGAAGCACCAAACTTCCTGTCATTCCGAGCCAGGAAATCCTTCCAGCTCACATCAGAGCCTTTCAGGCCGTTCTTCTGAGTGAACCTCACGACCTCAACGAGCACCTAGCATGGAGGGAAGCCAATCGAGAGATAAGCAGAATAAGGCCCGGTTTTGGATGCTGATGCTGGAGATGTTCGTACCTCTTTCTCGGCGGCGGCGAGCCGCTTGGCCATCGGACGACCCCACAGAAAGCAAGGAAGAGGAGGGTGGAGGGAGTATCGGCTGGTAGCTGCTACGGGCGGTGGCGGCGCGTTCGTGTAGGCGGCGGCGGTGGCGGCGGTCGGCGGCAGGGGAAAACGGGGCGCCGGCGCCGGAGCTCCTCCTGGAGCTTGGCGCGCTTGCTCATGAGCGCCGAGAGCATCGCCGTGGGGTTGGCCGCCGGCGCCGCCGGCGAGGGCGCGGAGCCCGACGCGGCCTTGTGCGCGCCGCTCCCTCCTCCGCCTTCCGAATCCATGTCCGCTGCGGATAAGAACGGAAAAAAGAAAAAGTCTCGCCAACCGCCGTCGGAGGGGAGGAGCGGGGCGCGCGAATCTCAAATTGAGTGTTTACTAGCTTCCGAGTGCTAGATAGCACGGTTCTGTCAACCAAGTGCCGGCCTGGCCCAAACAGCCGAAGGCCCGAGCCCAACAAACGCTGCGAGCCCAACGAGGCCCATCTCATCGTCTGCCTAGGGCTACGTGTCGGCCGTCCTCCCGCGCGACCGCCTCGCGTCTCCCGCCATTAACACCACCCCAACTGCCCCTTCTGTCCCCCAATATACGAATCCATAAATCCCATCCATTCCGTCTCCTCTCAATCCTCTTCTCCTTCCCAAAACCCTCGCGCAGAAATCCCTCTCGAATCGCCGGAGATTCCCCCGTGGAGGCCGCCGCCCGCCATGCCCCCCAGCCCTCTCGAGGTCGCCATCCGGGCTGCCGCCGATGGCAACCTCCGCCCCATCAAGAGTAACGCAATAAACCCTCCCCCTTCTACATCTCTGTGTGTGCTTTTAGCTTCAATCGCTTCCTCTCTTCTTGCTAGAACTGTCGAGAACCATGGACCTGCGGCGAGCGATGGATACCAACGGCCGGAACATGCTCCACCTCGCGGCGAAAGCGGGGCTGCTGGACCTCTGCAGGTTCCTCGTCGAGAAGTCGCGGTTCGACGCCAAATCCACCTCCACGCACGGTAACAATTCCAAAGCCGCCGCCGCTGCCCAGCTGGTGGATCCTGCCTTGTGTATTGGGCGGCGCTCAGTTGGTTGGCTCTCGACTTGCAGGCGAGACGGCGATCCTCGTCGCCACCGAGGCCGGGGGGGACGATGCGGACATCGTCCCTGTCCTGCGGTACCTTCTCGCCCGCGGCGCCGACCCGGCGACGCCCGACGACAAGGGGTACACGCCGCTTCACAACGCCGCGGAGTTCGGTGCGTCTCTCGACCTGTCTCGGGAATCTATTGGGTGGCTCTTGCCATTGGTCTCCGGGAGGTGCTCTGGTTGTGTTAGATTTGGAGTCTCTGATATGTGTGTATCTTTCTGTGCCTCCAGGACACCACGAGGCTGTAAGGCTGCTGCTTTCCAAGGGTGTTCCTGTGGATCCTATCAACAGTCGTGGGACGCCGCTGCACTTGGCGACAGCAATGGACCATGACAAGGTTGTGAAGATCCTGCTAGAGCACGGCGCTGATGTAAGATTCAAGTATCATTGTTACTTTTGTTTCGCATCGTCAGTGCAGCAAATGGCACCAGCTAAAAAGTTTGATCTGGCTTGATAATCGATGGAATTGTTCCCTGTATCAGCTTTACTAGACTAATTTCAGTGACCTGGCTAGCTATCTTAACTGTTATTCATGTCCCTTTGCAGCCCAACAGAGTTGTCAATCCTGTTCTTTCACCTCTCATGGTGGCCTGCTGTGGCCAGTCCTTGAAATGCATGAAGCTACTGCTTGAGGTCGTGTTACTTATAGACTTAAACTTCTTGCTTGTGGATCATGTTCACTCAAACTACTTGTATCCTCAATTCTGTAGGCTGGTGCTGATGTGAACTTCAAAAGTACGTCTGTGCGACCTGTTTTATTCCAGGCAGTTGATGATGGCCTAACAGACATTGTAAAGTTTTTGCTGGAGGCCGGAGCCGACCCTAACATTGATGACAAGGTAAATTATGGCTCTTTCTTTGTCCCTGCTGTTTATTTTCTTTCATGCGTAAATCTAAGGTATAAGATCTCATCATCCTTTTTTTCGAGAACACGCAGGAGAGCTGCGTATCTTTGTATTAAGAAGAAGCAACAAAGTTTTACAACGCGGGCCAATCCGGGCGCACGCACACGGTTACAAGCAACTAGAGTACTATACTAAGAACTAAAACACCTCTGGGGGGTTGGGGTGGCGTTGTTTGACAGGAATTGGTGCTAAGTCCCTGCCCCTGCCACCATTTGCCCCGGCCAACCCAGCCCGGCCATCCCTTTTGCTCCGGCCATGATCCAGAGATTGCCTTCCTCCAGGATAGAGTCCACTGCAACTTGCACTGAGATCTGAGCAGCAGCGTCGAATACCCTTCTGTTTCTCAGTTTCCAGATCTTCCAAGCGATTAGTATGAACATCGAATCGAGCCCCTTGGTGTGTGGTCTGGGCACCGATCGACGTAGGCGTAGCCACCAGTCCATCAGGCTTATCCCGTTTGTCGGCTGTGCGACCGCAATGCCCAACAACGCCATGGTGGCGTTCCATGTCTGCCGAGTGAAAACACAATGGCAGAACAGGTGGTCCGGTGTCTCGGCCTCCTGGCTACACAGTGCACATGTGGGCGAGCTTTGCAGTCCCTTGCGAGCTCTCCGTTCAGCCGTCCATAACCGGTTGTGAATGGCAAGCCAGGCGAAAAACTTCACCTTGAGGGGTGCCCAAGCCTTCCACACGGCCTTAGCGCCGGCGAAGTTAGTTGAACCGGCGAAAAATGCCCGGTAGGCAGACCTTGCCGTGTATGTTCTGCCCTGGTTCCATCGCCAAGCAATAGTGTCCTCTCTTGCCGGCTGCAGCTGCACCCTCTCCATGATGTGCCACAGCCGCAGATACTGCCGTATGGTCATCTCGGACAATTGCCCAACAATGTCTAGTATCCACTGCTTTGCTGCCAGAGCAGCTGCCACCGTTCTTGTTTTCTTAACTCTGGTGTGTATCACGCGGCATAGATCAGGAGCCAGAGAGCAAGGTGAATTGTTCCCAAGCCAGTTGTCTGTCCAGAACAGGGCCAAGTTGCCATCGCCCAGTTGGACTTCAATTGATGCTTGGAACATGGCCTCGACGTTCAGGTCCGTTCCAAAGTTCAGGTCCAAGTGTCGCCAAGGTCGATGAGCGTCAGTTCGCTTTAGCCATTTCCATCTCAACCTCAATGCATAAGCTGTCACCTTCAGGTCTTGAACACCCAGGCCGCCAAGTTCTGGAGGTCTGCAGACCGTCGGCCACGCCACTGAACAGTGTCCCCTGCTGGCCCTCTCCTTTCCTGACCATAGGAACCCCCTACGTAGTTTGTCGATCTCCTGGAACACCCACGCTGGCACCTTTAGTGAAAGCATTGTGTATATGCACCGAGATGTCATGACTTTCACTGTGGTTAGGCGCCCAGCTTTGTTCATCAGCGGTGCTCTCCAAGTTGGCATGCTCGCTGCTATCTTATCTACCAGCGGCTGCAGGTGTGCTTTCCGGAGTCGTCCGACGGTGAGAGGTAGTCCCAGATAAGTAATAGGGAACTCAGAAATCATAGCTGGGAAATGCCGGTTCACCCTGGCGATGTCGGCCTCTGAGCAAGCGATCGGGGCGACCAAGCTTTTGGACATGTTGGTGCAAAGACCCGATGCATTCCCGAAGAAGCGGAGGATCTCCCTGGTGGTGATCAAGTCCTGCTTCGTTGGGGCGATGAAAATCGCGACATCATCAGCATAGATGGAGCATTGGTGATGTATGGCCGGGTTGGCTGGTGGCTGAATCACACCAGAATGAACCGCAGCCTGGAAGATCCGGTGCAGCACCTCCATCACCAAGATGAACAACATCGGTGAGAGCGGATCTCCCTGGCGCAGGCCGCGCACGTTGTGAATTCTCTCCCCCGGCTCGCCATTTAGCAGAATTTTCGTAGACGCCGTAGAAAGGATAAGTGAAGTCCAGTCACGCCATCTTCTCCCGAAGCCCATACTTTGTAGAACTTGGAGTAAGAATGCCCAATCCACTGTGTCAAAAGCTTTAGATATGTCCAGCTTAAGCAGCAGTGATGGCCTCCTTCTCAGGTGCAGTGATTTGGCCGCCTGCTCCACAAACTTGAAGTTGTCGTGGATGGATCGTTTCTTGATGAAGGCGCTTTGATTCACATCCACCAGACGTTCCAACTCGGGCGCGAGCCGGTTCGCTAAAAGCTTGGTCACCAACTTCGCGAAGCTGTGGATTAAACTGATTGGGCGATAATCTCCCGGGCGTTTCGGCTCAACAATCTTTGGCAGCAAGGTGATGAGCGCACCGTTGAGGCGGTGTAGCTGCCCACGGTTTGTTCTGTAGAGGCAGTTGAATGCTGCCATGATGTCCGGTTTAATGATTGGCCAAGCTGAGCGGTAGAACTCTGCTGTGAAACCATCGGGTCCCGGCGACTTGTCGTTCGGCAGCGACTTGATGGTGCTCCAAACTTCCTCCTCGGAGAAAGGCCGGTCCAGGTGCTCAAGGTTAGCAGCCGTCATACCGAGTGCGTCCATGTCCACCGCGTCTGTGCGGGCGTTCTCAGTGCCAATGATCCCGTTGAAATGATTGAACAGCATGGCCTCCTTCTCCTGCTGCGTGAACGCAACTTCCTGCTCGGTTTCCATTCGAGTGATGAATTTCTTCTTAGTGCGGTAGCTAGACTGCAAATGGAATAGCTTGGTGTTGGCGTCACCGTCCCGCAGAAATGTGACCCTGGAGCGCAGACGCGCCATGGTTCTTTCTAGTGATGCCAATCCCAGAACCTTGCACTTGAGTTCCCGCAGGAGCTGCATCTCGTCAGCCGAAAGCTCTCGGTGCTCCTGTGCACGGTCGAAACGCAGGATCAACTCCCGTGCCATGAGCAGCTGCTCCTTGACTTGTCCCACCGAACGCTGGCTCCAGCTCTGCAATTCACGAGCGGTGTTCCTGAGCAGTTCGTCCAGGCGGCCGTAAGGGTCGTGGACGTCCTCACCGCAACGCCATCCCCTGGTGACAGCTTCCAAGTATCCGGGTATTTTGATCCACCAGTTTTCAAAATGGAACCGGCGTTTTGCTCTGAAGTTGGCGTTGGTTGCCAGATGCAGTGGGGCATGATCAGACATGTCCGAGGACAACGCTTGCAAGAAGCAGAAGGGGTAAAGGAGCTCCCAATCCACGGAAACCAGCACCCTGTCGAGCTTCTCCAGCGTGGGTGCAGCTTGGCCGTTGCTCCACGTGTATCGACGCCCGTGAAGCGGAACGTCCTTGAGCTCCAGTTCACTGACAAAGCGCCTGAATCTTCCCATGTTCCGGCGATTGATGTTAATGTTGTTCTTGTCTGTGGCGTCAAGAAGCAGGTTGAAGTCCCCTGCAATTGCCCACGGGCACGACAGCATGGGTTGGATCGAACGGAGCTCGTCCAGGAACTCGATTTTGTCGACGTCCGCTTGTGGCCCGTAGACCGATGTCAAGCACCAGGGTGCGACGTCGTGACCGATAGAGATCATGACGGAGACAGAGAAGGTCCCGACGTGCAGCGTCGAGCAGGTGGCGTCCGGGCTTTTGCAAGCAATCAGAATCCCGCCACATGTGCCGACCGACGGTAGATAGGCGAAGCTCGAGTACCGCGAACCTAGCATTTCACTGATCATGAATGGGGTGATTACATCAAGCTTGGTCTCCTGGACACAAACCACCGATGTTTTTGCATCAGAGGCAACCTCGCGCAGAGCGTCACGCCGGCAACGTGCGTTCAGCCCGCGGACGTTCCACACCAAAATGTTATTGCTGTCGTGATCCATGGAACACAACACTCCCTTGATGCAGGTTTGGCGCCATCAGCACGCGCAGACAGCGCTGCTGGCACTCGCCGCCGCCGCCGTCAACTCTGCGTCGGTCAGCGATCTGGCGACCGGGAACAGGTCCCTGATGGCCGCGAAATCAGCAGACTCCAGCTTCTTCCCGAAGAACTTCTCGAATTCTTGTGTCGCCTCCGTCGTTGGTTGTTCGTCGGAACGGATGTGTCCCAGCTTGCGCATGACAAGCACCTCACCCTTCTTCGACGGGCGGACGGCAGTGTTGGCCGGTTGGTTCGCCAAACGCCCGCTACGCCTTAGCGGTGTTGGAGCCGCAGGTGCTAATGCCGGCCGCTGCCTTGTCGTTCGACCGGCCAGCGGCGGCTGCAGCGCCTGCCGAATGCTAGCCAGGAAGGCCGTAGTGGTGGCGACCGCCGTGGCCGTGGTTGGCGATGGTGCCGGAGCGGCCGCCGAGGCCTTCCCCCGCCGCCCGGTCGCAGACCGTCCAGCTCGTGTCTTGGTTGCTGGGCTGGGCGTGATCGGCCCGCTGGGCCTCTTATCACTAGCAAGCCCACCAGGCCGCAATGAAGCTGTTCGCGCCGACTCCTGCGCGCCCGGTGTAGTCAACTGCATCCGCGCCAGGTCGGCTCCATGGTCGGGGTGCGGCTCCGTCTGAGCCGGCTCCCCCCCGCCGAAGTCGAGCCTAGCCGGCGTTAGGCCAGCCGATGGAGTCGGAACCTGCGAGGCCGGAGTCGAGCCGGTTGGACGAGGGCGCCGGCTGTACGTCTTGATGGAGGCCGGTGTCAGGCAGAATCCTGTGGGTCCGACCGGAGACAGGCGGATCCGTTTTGAATCACGCGCCATCAGTTCCTTTTCCAGCAGCATCGGATC
>CM014278.1:0-14147 GCA_004135705.1 Alloteropsis semialata
GTTGATCTTATCCTTCCTGCTCCACCAGGTGATTACTCTGATTGCGTTTTTGTGATTCCTTTTGTTCTTTCTTCTGGTTGGGTCCGATTGGTTTCTTAGATTGGATCTATTTCCATGTTTTTTCCAGATTCTTCTTGATTTGTGATTTGAGATGGGTCCAAAGGCTGATGCTTTGAGGAAATCCGTTCGATTTGGGAAATCCAAGGTTGGCCCGTCATATTATGCTCGGTTGATTGAGGATGGACTGGTTTCTGCTGAATCGTCCCGTGCGCCTGGCAACGAGATTGTGCCAAGCCCTAGGGTTAACGAGGCGGTTATTTTTGCTAATCAACTGGATGCGGGTCTGTCTTTTCCAGTGGATCCAATGTTGTCTGAGGTTTTCGACATCTTTCAGATTGGATTCCACCATCTTACCCCGAACGCCATTGTTCGATTGAACAGTTTCATATGGGGTGTTCGCAGTCAGGGTTGTGAGGCCACGGCAGAGCTTTTGCTTCCCAACATGAACTTCACTGGCAGCCAAGGACTGGTGATGACAATGGAAAGCCTGCTTCCTTTCAGTTTGGTTGTGTGAGCTTCATTTATCGTGAGGGTTGTGATGGTCCGGCTGTTGCGTACAAAAATAGGTGGAAGGACGACTGGAGCCAATGGTGGTTGTATCAAACTGTTGCTCCTGTTGCTGGTTTGCCAGAAGGGAAAAGCAATCCTCTTGCTCCTCGGATTAAGAACATGTCCTTTATCTTGAGGCCAGCTGTTCGGCTGAATTCTGTTGATAAGGATGCAGTTAAGGCTTGGACACTGGTAGGCAAGCATTTGTCTGTTCGCGATTTGGCTGATGAATATGCTGCCGTTGGAGTTTGGCCTATCCGACGTGGTTGGACTTTCTCTGGATTTGCTACCACCCAAGAGGGTGATTTGCGAAGGTCTCTCTTCCGCAGGAGCTTCTTTAAGGAAGGTGAAGATGTGAAAATTAGCATTGCTGAAGTTGAGAGCCGCGTGGCAATATTTCTCGGGCAGTATACTCGTAAGGAGTGTGATTGCCGTGTTGATAATGGACTTGGGGTTCAAATTAACCGCGTCTATGATGAGTTTTGCCTTGAGTATGGCGATGAGTTTCGCCTTGAGTATGGCGATCGACCAGTGCCTACTGCACCTAGGCGTGGCGAAGGCCAGAAGCGAGGTCGTGGAGTTTCTCGTGTTGTTGATCCTGTCACTAGTGCGAAGGGTGACGAAGATGATGAAACTGACAAGGGTGGACGTAGTGCTAAGCGCCAACGTGCTGGTGATGCTTGTGGCAAGTTGCCTTCGCCAGCGAGAGGTGCTGAATCTGGCGAAGGGGTCAATGTAGTTGTTTCTTCGAGGGCTGTTGATCTCCTCGACAAGCGAAGGGATGCTGAGCTCAAAGCTATACGCAGCACTACATCTCAGCGCGCTGCGATAGATTATGCTGTTCCTGAAGGTAGGCCTGAGTACCGAAATGAACGCTCTCCCGGTGCTGGTATCCAACGTTGGTCTTCTTTAGAGTATGGTTGTGCTAATAATATTTTTGTGACACAAAAGACTCTTGATGATGACTTTGCTTTGTGTGAAGGTGGCTCTTCTCGTCAGATGGAGGTTTCTGCTGGAGGGTCAGCGAAGGGGGCAGGTGATGATTTGCCTGGGCCTTCGCCTGCGAAGGCCACAGAAGTTTTGGTTGGTCCTGTTGAGAAGAGATCAACAAAGAAAGTCGACACTGGGCTTCAGTTGTTCGACATGCCAGGGGAGGGCAACTGAAGAGGAGGTTGGTTGCCAACAGAAGCCTGTGGGTGCTGATGCTGAAGCCACTGACTGTTCTCAGGATTTGGTTTTGAGAGGTGCTAGTATTACATCTCCCCCCAGCTCTGAACTTCCTGCCAGGTCCCCGGCTATCGGGGGTAGACCCCCAGGGGTGCCCAGCAGGCGGATTGGCCCAACCGGCAAGGGGCGGCCCAATCCGAGTGCAACTGGATCGGTTTGTCAGACTGGGTGGCCTACCAGTCGGGCGAACCGGATGGGCGCGACGGCGCGTGCGGCAAGGAAGAAGACGGCGTATCCCGCAAGAAGCTCGGAGATCAAGATAAACTAGCCGGAATTATAGGGAAAGATATCTGTAATCGTTATAGGATCGAATCCTTGTATTTCGGGTAGGTTACGATCTCTAGCCGACTTGTAACTCAAGGCAGCCGGACTATATAAGGCGCCTTGAGACCCCCCTCCAGAACACGACATTACAACATCTACGAAACCTAGGACAGAACCCAACTACGGAGATCCTTCAGGAACTTCATACACAGCAATACAATCACCCCCAACACAGGACGTAGGGTATTACGTCATCTCGACGGCCCGAACCTGTTCAATCCTTGCGTCTTGTGTTACCATCGGCTTCTGATCCTCGATCTGTCCCTCAACAAATCAACCACGTAGGCTACCCTGTGTGGACTGCCGGGTCCAAACATCCGACAGTTGGCGCGCCAGGTAGGGGTTGATCGACGAGATCAATCTACAAGCTTGATGGCAGATTCAACGTCAATTTCGATTAATTCGGCGTGGCCTGGCGGTTGTTCGCGGTGCCGCAACAATCGCCGAGTGGAAAATCGGGTGAGTCGTTCCAAGCATCGCCCTTAGATCAATCTATTTGTTCTTGTTAGCTAATCCCAGATTGGTTTTCCTCCTCTGGTTCGTAACCCTCGATTCGCCGACTCCTGGTCCAACACGAGTGCTGCGAACTCGACGCAGCCTGCGGCAATCCACCGGTAGCCTTGACTAACTCGGCGGCGGCGGCGAGTTCTATATCTTCTTCCAAAGCTCTGCTGCACGCTGCAATCCTGGTACATGCAGATCAACACGAAGGATCGCGACAAAGAGAAAAAGCATCCCGTGCAGTAATCAACTACGTGTAACCGCGTGGTTATCGACCATGTACACACGAGAAACAGGGAACCTTCTCCTTATATTTCATTAATCCCTTGGCTATAGTAATTTTTTTTAGCTAGTGATAGCTATCAGATCGTTATTTCCTAATATATACTTGCTTCTTTCGTGTGTACGAGGGATCTCTGCGAGATGGCCATACATGTGTAGCCGCACCTTGCGCCCATGCGGGGTCGTCATACACGCAGGTGCCTGCAACTACAAGATGCCATGCCTCACGGAGTACCCCAGCAGCGTATGCGTGGCTTCGTCGACATGCCTAGAACGACCTCGACTACATGGACTCGGCGTCCAGCCGGGGCCAATCCCGTATGATCAGCAAGGACTCAGCCAGATGGCCGCAACGGCTCGGCAATAAGCGCCAGCACCAGGCGTGTATGCGGCTCATTCGCCATGAGGCAACGGCCCTAGCCATGGCAGCCTGCAGCATGAACGCTGTCCACTCGGCCATAATGGAGGTGACGCCTGACGTCTACTTCGCCTATATGAGAGGGTCACCTGGATTCTTCGACTCGATTACGAATCAAGCTAAGTCATACTTTAATATTTTCATAATATTTTTCGGTCACCGTGTATCTCCACATACATGTCTCCATGATCATCGCCGACTATCCTTGGTTTGTTCCCGACTGCTTATACAGCCCGAGCGCTACACGAGCAGTCGGGCTACACCCAACGGACGTATATTGCATTTTTCTCCATCGTTTATTTCTTTTTCCACTCTTGTACAAGTCGCTAAAGTACTTGGGAAGCACATGCCTTAATCCGTGAAACCTCGACTCTTCCGTACGCCTACGCTCCTACGCGTGCATGCGGCCCAGCTCCCTGCGCTATGGACTACGGCTATCGGGGATCAGGTGCATAAACGTAACAGGATAACTACCCGAGAAAATTAATAGACTTAAAGAGTTGGAAGTAGAAATTCTATTACATACAGCGCCGAATGTTTTTCTCCAGAATTAGTGTTTGCTACACCATATACTACCTATCCTTCATATCTTCATTGCAGGGCACATGTTTGGATCCCGAGCTTGCCTGTTACGCTCGGGGGCTGGACCACTCCGGCATCGCCGCCAGCTGAGTACTCGCGCCGATCAGTACTTGGGCTGGTACTACACTCCACGACGGTCGCTAGCCGAGTGCTTTGTAGCACTCGGGCTGGCGCTACACTCCACGACGGTCGCTAGCTGAGTGCTTTTGAGTACTGGGCTGGTGCTACCGCATGACGAGGAAGACGAAGACTTGACGGACCCTCGACTCGGCCCTCGCGCTCGGGGGCTGGGCGCCGGGGCGACTACTCGGCGTGTCTCGGACGGCTCGACTCGGCCCTCGCGCTCGGGGGCTGGGCGCCGGGGCGACTACTCGGCGTGTCTCGGACGGCTCGACTCGGCCCTCACGCTCGGGGGCTGGCGCCGGGGCGACTACTCGGCGTGCTCAGCCCTCACGCTCGGGGGCTGGCGCCGGGACGACTACTCGGCGTGCTCAGCCCTCACGCTCGGGGGCTGGCGCCGGGACGACTACTCGGCGCGCTCAGCCCTCACGCTCGGGGGCTGGCGCCGGGACGACTACTCGGCGTGCTCAGCCCTCACGCTCGGGGGCTGGCGCCGGGACGACCACTCGGCGTGCTCAGCCCTCACGCTCGGGGGCTGACGCCGGGACGACCACTCGGCGTGCTCAGCCCTCACGCTCGGGGGCTGGCGCCGGGACGACCACTCGGCGTGCTCAGCCCTCACGCTCGGGGGCTGACGCCGGGACGACCACTCGGCGTGCTCCGGCCCTCACGCTCGGGGGCTGGGCGCTGGGGCGACTACTCGGTGTGCCTCGGACAGCTCGACCCGGCCCTCACGCTCGGGGGCTGGGCGCCGAAATTAACGTCGGATGATCTAGCCAGATGCTCCTTGACTAACCCTTGGACCGATTCCTACGGAATCGCTTCAAGGCTCGGGGGCTACGGCCAACGGACGCACCTCGCGGCGCATCCGTTGATTGTCTGACGACCTCAAAAGAAGGCTACTAACCCTTGGACCGATTCCTTCGAAATCGCTTCAAGGCTCGGGGGCTACGGCCAACGGACGCACCTCGCGGCGCATCCGTTGGGAAACGGCTCTTTTCTCTCCAGTATCACGCGGTTTCGCTTCCAACTGCAGCAGGCTCGACGCTCATCAGACAGCACGACCTCGCCGACTTGTCTCTCAACCACGTACTACTCGGGGGCTTGTCGGGGGTAGACCCCCAGGGGTGCCCAGCAGGCGGATTGGCCCAACCAGCAAGGGGCGGCCCAATCCGAGTGCAACTGGATCGGTTTGTCAGACTGGGTGGCCCACCAGTCGGGCGAACCGGATGGGCGCGACGGCGCGCGGCAAGGAAGAAGACGGCGTATCCCGCAAGAAGCTCGGAGATCAAGATAAACTAGCCGGAATTATAGGGAAAGATATCTGTAATCGTTATAGGATCGAATCCTTGTATTTCGGGTAGGTTACGATCTCTAGCCGACTTGTAACTCAAGGCAGCCGGACTATATAAGGCGCCTTGAGACCCCCCTCCAACACACGACATTACAACATCTACGAAACCTAGGACAGAACCCAACTACGGAGATCCTTCAGGAACTTCATACACAGCAATACAATCACCCCCAACACAGGACGTAGGTATTACGTCATCTCGACGGCCCGAACCTGTTCAATCCTTGCGTCTTGTGTTACCATCGGCTTCTGATCCTCGATCTGTCCCTCAACAAATCAACCACGTAGGCTACCCTGTGTGGACTGCCGGGTCCAAACATCCGACACCGGCTCACCAGCTTGAAGATCTTCGTTTCTTTAGTGAGCGTCTCAATGTTCCAGAGAGGGCTCGGATTATATCTACTTGCAATATCAGCAAGGTAAAGATGTTGCCTAATTCCTATGAGGCTGGTATTTGTGATGGGGTTATGAATAGCTTTGCTATTCCCGAGCTGGAGGACAAACTGCGCCTTCGCAATGAACCTGATCTCCGCTATGCTATTCAAGCAAATGCGGTTAAGGGTTTGCTACTTTCACGGGCTCTTTTGCAGTCAAGCTGTGATCGCCTAAAGGAGACGAACAAGCTTGATGATGAAATTGCTTCTCATATTTCTGAACTTGAAGAGGAAGTGGAAGTGTTGAAGGAGAAGTTGTCTATCTCTGGTGAACGTGAGAAACGCCTTGAGCGTGAGAAAGTGGATCTAGTTGAGGAGAAACGGAAAGTTTCTGAGCAGTTTGAGGCCTTTCGCAAAGAGCTTGATGAGATTGAAAATTTGAAAGCGAAGGTCACAGACTTAGGAAATGATCTGGCAGATGCGAAGAGTCAACTTGAAGGTGCCCTTCGCGCTTTGGAACTGGAGAAGAAGCTCAAGGAGGAGGCTGTTAGTTGTTTGGTTGAGGAGCGAAGGCTGAAGGAAGAGGCTATTTTGTCTCTCAGCCAGTTCAAGCAGTCTTTGGTTGACAGGGCTTCGCGTGCCGCAGAGAAAGTTCATAAAGTTGTGCAGTCCTTTGGTGCTGATTTGAAAGTTTTGGAAGGATTCGACTTTTTGGACATCTCTGCCTACTTTGATTGGCTTGAAAGCTCTTTTGTTGATTTTCAGACTGTGGCTAACAGCTTCTCTAACTTCTCGGTCGTCGTGGCAGTTCGGAGCTTCGCATACACCATGACCCGGTTGGGTTGTGATCATGTTCGAAACACCAAGTTTGATTATCCTATCGACATGAGCCACGAGACCGTGGGCAGTGGAATTGCTTCTATTGTGAGGAATTTTGCTAGGCACTTTTGGGTACCCCGGGGCATAAAGCTTGCTTTGGAGGAGGCAGAGCACAATCGCACTAAGGTTGGTAGCAGTTTTCCACCTTGCTGTACTTTATTGGGGAGGATTTCTAAGGGTCCTGGTTTTTCCTTTGATTCGCAGAAGAAGATTTCCGGTGGCTCTGGTACCTTCGTCATCTACTATGGCTGCCCCTTCATCTACCCCTTCGACTGCCCTTCGCATTACTCCTGTTTCTGCTGATGCTATGCCCTTGACCGACACACTTGCGAATCCTTCGGCTGCCGGATCCATTGCTGGTGTTGATGCAAGAGTGGATGATCCTGCTGATGCTTCACCAGCTGGCGATCAGGTTGAATGAACTATTAACGCTTGGTTGATGCCTTTGCTGTTCTAAATACTTGGTTTGTAATATTAATACTCTGTGCCTGCGTAGGTCCCTGCTGAGGACTCTACGCAGGGGATTGTCTTAGAAACTTCTGCTTTAATCTAACGGCGGGGAAGCTTTATGATTTCTGGTTCTCTTTATGATGACTTTAAACGGCGTCACCCAATCTTGGTGTCGATGAATTTTTGTCTCATCATTGGAAGTATTATGATAAGCGTAACGCTGAAGCGAAGGATTTTTGGCAAAACTTTGACCCTAGTGTATTACCCCAACGGCGGATTCATCGGATCCTTCGTCGTCTAGAACGTGGTGATGATAGTGTTGCACAGGGGTTACTTGAACCGAAGCCTGAGCCTGTAGATGAGATTAACTGTGCTCCTCGCTACACATGTTTAGCTAAAGATTCAATAGAAGGTGAACTTGTGGGTGATAGAAATAGTTCTTAGTTATTGATTGTGTTTCTTCTTTTTTGTTTTCTTCAGGGATTAATTCCTGATGCTGATACTCTTCGGAGAATGGCTAATGAGATTATTGATGGAGTTGTTGTTAACTTGATATCAGAATTGGCTGATAGGGTTTGTGGTGAATCTTCTTAATGATTTGGTAGAATGATTGGAACTGTTTTTTCCTGGGCGTAGCCCCTAGCCTTTGTATTGTAAAAATACACATTATTTTGATGTGGACATGATGACTTTGTCTGATCTGTCGTTATGTGTCTGCTTTCTACCTTTCTGGAAAGGTGTTGTGTATTGGCGCTTGTTCTTTCTTGGTCTTGTGACTGTCCTTTTGTTTTGTCGCTTATGTGTACTGTGACTCCGTGATCGGGTTCACAGGTTCTTTGTTCTGTTGCGGTGGTCACGGGCTCCCGTGATGTTCCCCTCTATAAATTGCCTGTGGGTTTGCCTTTGCTTGTTGTGTGCGTTCGCAGAGTTTCCCTGCTTTCCAATGGCTCTTGTTTGGTGGTTGGTTCGTCCTCCAGAGTTTGAGAGAGTGTGTTCTCCTCCGTGGAGCTAGAAGAGTGCTTGCGACTGGGCCAAGAGTTGGTTATAACCTCAGTGTTCTTATGATGTTGATGCTTGTCTCTGGCGTTTGCTCGTCGTTTTGACGTGTGACCGATCCGGATTCGAGTGAACGTAGGGGCTAGCCTGATTAACTCTTTTGGCCTTGTAACCGTTGCTAGGTTTTTCGGGGGCTAGAAGAGAGCTTGCAATGAGTTCATGTGAACCAAGCTGGCTCTGTTTGTAGCTTTTGTGATGCCTGCAACTCTACCTGGCTGTCGTTGTGACAGCTGATATCTTTGTTCTTCTTTACGTTCTGTCTTGCGAGACAGTTTTGTATTTGCATCGGTATATATTTAATAAAGAGGAAATTTTCTTATAGTGTTTCATAGAATACGTCTGGTGGCAGAGTTTCGCCTCTTGCTGCGTTCTTTGCTAAGGCATCAGCTTTGTTGTTCTCACTTCTTGGTATCTTTTTTACTGTGAAGCCCGTAAAATGCTTTTCAAGTGCTCTTACGGCTGTCATGCATTTGTACATTTCCTTGTTTGCCTTGTAGTTCTTTTCAACTTGTTCTTTTACGACTTCAGAGTCAGAATTCAGGATTGCTCTCTTTGCGCCCAGCATTCTTGCCTTGCGAAGGCCTAGTAGTATGGCTTCATATTCTGCAACATTGTTTGTGCTTGAAAAGCATAATCTTGCAGCGTATCTGATTTTGTTTCCTGCTGGCGATGTGATTATTGCTGTGACACCAGCCCCAGCCTCTCCCCAGGCTCCATCACAATATATGGTCCAGACTTGTTCTTTTATCTCTTCCCCTTCTTCGTTTCTTGCTGGTACCCATTCTGCTATAAAATCTGCCAATACTTGAGACTTTACTGCGCTTCTGTGAATGAAATCTATTGTGTACTCAGCGAGCTCTGCTGCCCATTTTGCTATTCTTCCTGAGGATTCTTTGTTTTCGAAGATGTCCCTTAACGGGTAGTTGGTTGGTACTGTGATATGGTGGGCTTGAAAGTAATGTCTCAATTTTCTTGACGCCATGAGAATTGCATAGGCTAGTTTCTCTATCTCTGAGTAGTTGCACTTTGATCCCGACAGTGCCTCGGATACAAAGTATATTGGTACTTGTTCAATTTTTGTCATTGTTTGCTCATCTTTCACGTCTTCTTTCTCTTCTATTAGCACGGCGCTTACAGCGAAGGGGGTTGCTGCTATGTATAGGAGCAATTGCGCCCTTGGTGTTGGGCTTGTTAGTGCTGTCATTTGCTTGAGGTATTGTTTCAGTTCCTCAAAAGCATTCTGTTGCTCTTGACCCCACTCAAAATTTGTTGATCCTCTTAAGACTTTGAAGAATGGTAAGCTTCTTTCTGCAGATTTTGCAATGAATCTGTTTAAAGCTGCAATTCTCCCTGTTAATTTCTGCACATCCCTTCTTGATGTTGGGCTTTTCATGTTTTTTATTGCGTCTGTTTTTTCTGGGTTAGCCTCTATTCCCTTTCATGACACAATGCATCCTAGTAGCTTTCCCTTTTTGACTTCGAATGCGCATTTTTCAGGGTTTAGCTTTAGCCCTGATTTTCTCAGATTGGCGAATGTTTCGATCAGATCTGAGGGGTGATCTTCTGCCTTTTTGCTTCTTACCACCACATCATCCACATAGATTGATATATTTTTGTCTAGTTGGTCTGAGAACACTGTTGACGTCATTCTGACGAAGGTGCATCCTGCATTCCTTAGCCCCTCGGCCATTCTGATAAAACAAAATGTTCCGAAGGGGGTTGTGAAGCTTGTTTTTTCTTCGTCCTCTTTCTTCATCCAGATTTGATGGTAACCAGAGAAACAATCGAGTAGTGAAAGTAGTTCACATCCTGCTGCTGAGTCAACGAGTGCATCTATTCTTGGTAGTGGGAAATCGTCTTTTGGGCATGCTTTGTTCAAGGTAGTGAAGTCAATACACATTCTCATTTTTCCATTCTTTTTTGGCACAAGTACCGTGTTTGCCAGCCATTCTGGATACTGAACTGGTCTGATGACATTTGCTGTCAGTAGCCTCTGCACTTCTGCCTTCGCTGCTATTATTCTGTCAGGAGACATCTTTCTTTGTTTCTGTTTCTTTGGTGGGTAGTTTGGGTCAACATTGAGGCAATGTTCCGCTATGTCTCTGCTGACTCTTTTGAGGTCGTTTGATGACCATGCAAAAACATCATTGTTGTTTCTGAGGAGCTTGATTAACCTTTTTTCTTCTTTAGGTGTTAATTCTGTTCCTATTATTACCGTTTTATCTGGAGTATCCTTGCAAATGGCCACTGTTTTCGTATCTCCTGAAGGGGTTGCTTTTTCTTTGATGACTTTTTCTTGTTTTTGTGAAATTTGTGCTGCTTCTTCCTCGATGACATGGATGTGCTTTGGTCTGAGTTCACATTTCCCTCAGCCCTTCGTGCTTCGTCTTGATTGTCGTACACTGTTATGACACCATTGTGTGATGGCATTTTCATGCAAAGATAGCCGTGATGAATGACTGCTGAGAACTTGTTGATGAATCCTCGTCCGAAAATTGCGTTGTATGGGTAATCGATGTCGACCACATCAAATGTTATTTTTTCTGCTCTGTACTTTTCTGGGGAGCCAAAGTATACCCAGAGTGTTATCTTTCTAATGCTTCAATCCTCTTTCCCCCGAAGCCATATAGTGGTCTTTCTGCCTTTTCTAACTTGTCTGCGCCAATTTTCATGCTGTTGAATGCATAGGAGAATAATATGTCTGCTGAGCTGCCCCCGTCAACTAGGATTCTTGAGACGTTGTTTCCTCCGATGTAGTGTGTGTTCTTTCCTATGTTTGCGTTGATCACGAAGGGGTCTTCGTGAGGGTAGTCTGCTAACTTTAGATCTTGCTGAGTAAACGTTATTGGGATGTGGCTGTAATCCGACTTCAGCTGGGTCCCATCTGACACATGGTTGACCCTTCGCTCCCAATCTTTTCTTTGCCTTTTTGATGTGTGGATGGTTCCTGCTGATCCACCAGTGATAGGGAGAATGTTGTTTACTGTGAAACCATCATTTTCTTGCTTTGGGGGTGGTGGGATTTGATTGTCCTGGTTGTTTTGTTGCGAAGGACCTGCTTGCGCCCATCGCATTTGGTTCTGATTCGCTGCTTGGGATTGGTTTTGGTATTGATACTGTTGCGTGAAGGGTGTTTGTAGGTTGTACATGAGCGAAGGGTGTAGTGGGCCTATGCTGTAGTTTATGGGACAGTATGGCTGGTGTAACCAGGAATTATCTTGGCTTTCTGGTTTTGTTGTGTGGTTTACTTGCTTCGGCTTTGATTCTTCTTTTTCTTTCTCGATCTTCTCCTTGTTTGCTATTGTGTATGGGCATGAGTTTGTAGTGTGTCCTGCCCCTTTTCCATGATATGTGCACCATAAGTCTGCTGGATTTCTGTAGTTAGATCTCCCTCGGCCTCTTCCTTGACCTTCACGGCCTCCGCAGCCGCCTCTTTGTGAGAAGTTGTTTCTTCCCCCTCGGCCTCCTCTATGACTTTGCTCATTCTTGTTGTCATAACTTGGTTGTCGCGGTTCAATTTCTGCGGGCATTGTTTCTGAGTGCTCTATTTGATTTATGAATCTTGTGTCATAATTTTGCCTTGGTTGAAAGTACTGATTCTGAGCGTACTGCGGCTGCTCTTGTTTAGTTTTCTTTCCTCTGAACTGATCTCTTTCTTCTTGTCTCCTTCGAAGGTCTTGTCTGCAAGTGAGTAGTTTGCCATAATTTTATATAATTTGTCTAGCGTTTTTGGCCTTTTTCTTGCCAATTTTGCCGCACACTGGCCTATTGCTAATCCTTTGATTGCTGCTTCAATTGCTGTTGCTTCTGGTACATTCACTGCCTGTGCCCTCAATGCCACGAACCTTCTCATGTAGGCTTCTAGTGGTTCATCTTTCAATTGCTTGCAATTGAACAAGTCTGCTGCTCCCTTCAAGCTGTATTGGAATCCTTTGAAATTCTGAAGTATTAGGTTTTTCAGTCTTTCCCAACTGTAAACAGATCCTGGTTCTAGGCTTGAGAACCAAGCTTGCGCCACCCCCTTCGCGGCGATTGCAAATGATTTCGCCAATATCATTTCGTTTCCTCCGGCTGAAGTGACTGCGGCCTCATAGGCCATGAGGAATTGCCTTGGATCATTCTGGCCGTTGAATGTTGGCAGTTTGTGTGGCTTAAAGCCCTTCGGCCATGACTGTACTTGGAGTGCTGCTGAGAGTGGAGACATGGGGTCTATTATTTGCTGCACGTAGCCGCACTCTCGCTGGGGCCCTCGAGTTGTTGTGTTTGGTGGAATGTTTGCATGGTTTGTCTGGTTGGTAGTGTTCTTTCTGGCAGTTCCTGCTCTTGCGGTTCTTCATCACTTTGAAGTGACAGTATTTGCTCATCCAATTTTGCTAGCAATTCTTCAGCTTCTTGAGCTCTTGATTGAATCTGGTTGCTTTCTTTTTGGCGTTCAATACTTCTATTGCTTTCCTCTTTTCTTCAACTTGCCTTTGCAGAGATTCTAGCTTTGAAATTTGATTTCTCTCATCTTGAGTTTGCGATGTCGATGCGTTGGCTGCTGCTTTCTTTTTCTTCGCTGCCAGTGCTACTTCTTTTGTGTTTCGTTCCTTTATCTGCTTTTGGATCAACTCTTGCTGTTTTCTTGCGTTTTGTTCTATCCTTGAGCTTCGTCTAGCATCTGCCGAGTCGGTGTTTTCTGCGGCTGCGGCTGTTGTGTTTATTGGGCGGGTTGGGAGGGTTTCTGATGTGTTTAGGTTTGGGTCGGTTGGATCTGGAGCGGATTCTTCTGCTGTCGCATTTGATGGTGGTGGATTTCTTTTTGGAGGAGGCATGGTGCTGATCTCGGCCACTCTCCCGATCTGATGCTAGTCGATCCCCACGGACGGCGCCACTGTTGGGATTTTGGAGAAATCCAACAGGTTGAGATCGAGAGAGAGCAGCGAGGAAAAGGAGCGACACACGATAAATAATGGGCTCGATTTATATATTTGTACGTGCTCGGAATTAGGTTACAAATCCCGGGCCAACTGCCTCTCGGGGCTCTCCTACCCTCCTTTTATAGGCTGCTGGAGGGGTCTATTTTACACTGAGCGCCCTTGCAACAACTATATCCCCAGCATATTCGAGGGCACAATGGTACTTTGCTCCTTTGTACGGGCCTCCGCGATTCTCGGGTCTTGACGCGCCTATGATGACGTGCCACGCGTCCTTGCTCATCCACGCTGGCTAGGCGTCCCCGCCTTCAATTATGCGTCTGGTCCCTTGTTGAGCGAAGGGGTAGGTGATCACCCCTTCGCTCCTTCTGCTCCCCCGAACCTTTCGCCAGAGTTGCCTGAGTAAGGAAAAAAGCAAGAAATAATGCTGATTCAGAGCGAAGGGGTAATTTGGTTATGCCTTCGCATCTTCCGGGAGTTAGCCACATTCATGACTCCCCAACACTTGGTACCATAGAATATTTTCCAATATTCTTACACAAACATGGCCCTTCATCACTCTTTTCAACACTTGGGAATTTTTTCCAAGTCTTTGAAAAAAATCAGCACAACTTTCAATCTTTGACCCTATGCAAAATTACCAAAATGTGCCCTAGGGCAAGTTTGTGCTTATTGAGTAGCTCTCAATCTTAATCCTTTATATTTCTCCTCTTTAGTGCTTAATTACATGCTTAGGCTAATTAAACACCTGGGGTGTTACACTACCGAATGGAGCACTAGTAGAAAAAAATCACCTTCGGTTCAACCCTTTTGTCACGACAGATGTTGTACCTGGGACTAATACGAGCATTAGTCCCGGGTCCAATGTCTAGAGGCAACAGGGGTCTTTAGTCTCGGGTGGTGGCTCCTTTTAATCCCGGGTGGAGCCACCACCCGGATCCATGATTTTTTTTACTTTTCTGAATAGATGAGGGGACTGATGAACTCAATCTTAGTTTGTGATTGAATTTTTTTGAATGAATTTGCGGGATGAAACTGGTGGGGCTGGAGGGGAT
>CM014278.1:15147-28489 GCA_004135705.1 Alloteropsis semialata
TCCTCATTTGGATAACAAATCATAAATTGGAAATAACATGGTATTGCAAATAATAAATGCGGAACATACATGTATTAGAAATAATCATCGTGGTTGGGATTCACTGGATCATAAGTCTCATCATCACTATCACGGTTGTCAAAATTTTCATACTCATTCTCCAACGGAGGAATGTCCTCATCACTGTCATCGCCTAACTGTAATCGCTCTAGTAACTCTAAGTCCTTCACACCACATACCTCATCTCCAGCGTTCTCTTCATTGTCTACTTCCATTTGGATCGCTTCGGTTAAGTCTATCTCAAAATTCCCTTCTAGCCCATCTTCTTGGAAAAACTCCCCGACGTATGTATTTGGGTCAATGTTGTAATCTTCATTGTTTGGAACCGGTATTTTACCGTGTGGCGATACCTTGTACACAACATCCCACCCCCGAAGGCGTGGGTCGGTTTTACATGGGTACGACAGATAGTAAACTTGTGTTGCCTGTTGAGCCACAATATATACGTCATCTCCTGGCAAGACGGTTGATTGTCGAATTTCGACTAGCCCAAGATTTGGAGTTCGTCTCACTACTTTGGGATCAAACCAATGGCATTTGAATATGACTGGATTCAGAGGTTTGGATCCATGAAAAATGAGTTCGTATATTTCTTCAATTTTTCCATAGTACTCGACCCCATCAATGCCCGGCGTAAAAACTCCTGAATTTGTGGTTCTTCGGTTCGGCCGATTCTTCTCGTGGCGTGTTGTGTGAAAGCGATATCCATTCACGTCATAAGCATTAAATGTTCTCACCCTATAGCCACAACCATCGGCAACCTGTCTCAACTCGGCACTCATAGACGCATCAGTTTGCCCCTGCAAGTTCATGGATGATAGTTCGTTATATTATTCGCTACGATGAAAAACCCACGAGGTAATTGGGTTGGTACCTTATGTTTGAACCACGAAATGAAATCGGGTTTTTGTCCACCCGCGCCCTCTCTAAGAAGGGTCTCGCTTTCCTGCGGGGTAGGTTGCCTTGAACGACGCCAGAATAGACGATGAAATTCCCTATATCAACAACAAACACAAGGTGTTGGATGTAGAATTGTGAGTTAAAAGACTGAGGTAGTTGAGGAGTACGTACCGCAAGTACGGCTCCACCTCATCAAGGTTGGTCAACACATAAAGCATGATAGTGCGCCACTCTTCATGCCTCAAGGTTTTGTATGACCCTTCACTTGCACTTCCGAGTTGCCCTCTGAAAAGGCTGAGGTTCGATTCATCTTCACGAGCATTGTAACGAGGGGGTGGATTATGCACGTTTGGAAGGTTGTCAAGATAGTATTTTGTTGTGTAGTTTGAAACCAACAAGTTCACCTTCTATTGAATCTTTAGCTAAACATGTGTAGCGAGGAGCACAGTTAATCTCATCTACAGGCTCAGGCTTCGGTTCAAGTAACCCCTGTGCAACACTATCATCACCACGTTCTAGACGACGAAGGATCCGATGAATCCGCCGTTGGGGTAATACACTAGGATCAAAGTTTTGCCAAAAAATCCTTCGCTTCAGCGTTACGCTTATCATAATACTTCCAATGATGAGACAAAAATTCATCGACACCAAGATTGGGTGACGCCGTTTAAAGTCATCATAAAGAGAACCAGAAATCATAAAGCTTCCCCGCCGGTAGATTAAAGCAGAAGTTTCTAAGACAATCCCCTGCGTAGAGTCCTCAGCAGGGACCTACGCAGGCACAGAGTATTAATATTACAAACCAAGTATTTAGAACAGCAAAGGCATCAACCAAGCGTTAATAGTTCATTCAACCTGATCGCCAGCTGGTGAAGCATCAGCAGGATCATCCACTCTTGCATCAACACCAGCAATGGATCCGGCAGCCGAAGGATTCGCAAGTGTGTCGGTCAAGGGCATAGCATCAGCAGAAACAGGAGTAATGCGAAGGGCAGTCGAAGGGGTAGATGAAGGGGCAGCCATAGTAGATGACGAAAGGGTACCAGAGCCACCGGAAATCTTCTTCTGCGAATCAAAGGAAAAACCAGGACCCTTAGAAATCCTCCCCAATAAAGTACAGCAAGGTGGAAAACTGCTACCAACCTTAGTGCGATTGTGCTCTGCCTCCTCCAAAGCAAGCTTTATGCCCCGGGGTACCCAAAAGTGCCTAGCAAAATTCCTCACAATAGAAGCAATTCCACTGCCCACGGTCTCGTGGCTCATGTCGATAGGATAATCAAACTTGGTGTTTCGAACATGATCACAACCCAACCGGGTCATGGTGTATGCGAAGCTCCGAACTGCCACGACGACCGAGAAGTTAGAGAAGCTGTTAGCCACAGTCTGAAAATCAACAAAAGAGCTTTCAAGCCAATCAAAGTAGGCAGAGATGTCCAAAAAGTCGAATCCTTCCAAAACTTTCAAATCAGCACCAAAGGACTGCACAACTTTATGAACTTTCTCTGCGGCACGCGAAGCCCTGTCAACCAAAGACTGCTTGAACTGGCTGAGAGACAAAATAGCCTCTTCCTTCAGCCTTCGCTCCTCAACCAAACAACTAACAGCCTCCTCCTTGAGCTTCTTCTCCAGTTCCAAAGCGCGAAGGGCACCTTCAAGTTGACTCTTCGCATCTGCCAGATCATTTCCTAAGTCTGTGACCTTCGCTTTCAAATTTTCAATCTCATCAAGCTCTTTGCGAAAGGCCTCAAACTGCTCAGAAACTTTCCGTTTCTCCTCAACTAGATCCACTTTCTCACGCTCAAGGCGTTTCTCACGTTCACCAGAGATAGACAACTTCTCCTTCAACACTTCCACTTCCTCTTCAAGTTCAGAAATATGAGAAGCAATTTCATCATCAAGCTTGTTCGTCTCCTTTAGGCGATCACAGCTTGACTGCAAAAGAGCCCGTGAAAGTAGCAAACCCTTAACCGCATTTGCTTGAATAGCATAGCGGAGATCAGGTTCATTGCGAAGGCGCAGTTTGTCCTCCAGCTCGGGAATAGCAAAGCTATTCATAACCCCATCACAAATACCAGCCTCATAGGAATTAGGCAACATCTTTACCTTGCTGATATTGCAAGTAGATATAATCCGAGCCCCCTCTGGAACATTGAGACGCTCACTAAAGAAACGAAGATCTTCAAGCTGGTGAGCCGGGGACCTGGCAGGAAGTTCAGAGCTGGGGGGAGATGTAATACTAGCACCTCTCAAAACCAAATCCTGAGAACAGTCAGTGGCTTCAGCATCAGCACCCACAGGCTTCTGTTGGCAACCAACCTCCTCTTCAGTTGCCCTCCCCTGGCATGTCGAACAACTGAAGCCCAGTGTCGACTTTCTTTGTTGATCTCTTCTCAACAGGACCAACCAAAACTTCTGTGGCCTTCGCAGGCGAAGGCCCAGGCAAATCATCACCTGCCCCCTTCGCTGACCCTCCAGCAGAAACCTCCATCTGACGAGAAGAGCCACCTTCACACAAAGCAAAGTCATCATCAAGAGTCTTTTGTGTCACAAAAATATTATTAGCACAACCATACTCTAAAGAAGACCAACGTTGGATACCAGCACCGGGAGAGCGTTCATTTCGGTACTCAGGCCTACCTTCAGGAACAGCATAATCTATCGCAGCGCGCTAAGATGTAGTGCTGCGTATAGCTTTGAGCTCAGCATTCCTTCGCTTGTCGAGGAGATCAACAGCCCTCGAAGAAACAACTACATTGACCCCTTCGCCAGATTCAGCACCTCTCGCTGGCGAAGGCAACTTGCCACAAGCATCACCAGCACGCTGGCGCTTAGCACTACGTCCACCCTTGTCAGTTTCATCATCTTCGTCACCCTTCGCACTAGTGACAGGATCAACAACACGAGAAACTCCACGACCTCGCTTCTGGCCTTCGCCACGCCTAGGTGCAGTAGGCACTGGTCGATCGCCATACTCAAGGCGAAACTCATCGCCATACTCAAGGCAAAACTCATCATAGACGCGGTTAATTTGAACCCCAAGTCCATTATCAACACGGCAATCACACTCCTTACGAGTATACTGCACGAGAAATATTGCCACGCGGCTCTCAACTTCAGCAATGCTAATTTTCACATCTTCACCTTCCTTAAAGAAGCTCCTGCGGAAGAGAGGCCTTCGCAAATCACCCTCTTGGGTGGTAGCAAATCCAGAGAAAGTCCAACCACGTCGGATAGGCCAAACTCCAACGGCAGCATATTCATCAGCCAAATCGCGAACAGACAAATGCTTGCCTACCAGTCTCCAAGCCTTAACTGCATCCTTATCAACAGAATTCAGCCGAACAGCTGGCCTCAAGATAAAGGACATGTTCTTAATCCGAGGAGCAAGAGGATTGCTTTTCCCTTCTGGCAAACCAGCAACAGGAGCAACAGTTTGATACAACCACCATTGGCTCCAGTCGTCCTTCCACCTATTTTTGTACGCAACAGCCGGACCATCACAACCCTCACGATAAATGAAGCTCACACAACCAAACTGAAAGGAAGCAGGCTTTCCATTGTCATCACCAGTCCTTGGCTGCCAGTGAAGTTCATGTTGGGAAGCAAAAGCTCTGCCTGTGGCCTCACAACCCTGACTGCGAACACCCCATATGAAACTGTTCAATCGAACAATGGCGTTCGGGGTAAGATGGTGGAATCCAATCTGAAAGATGTCGAAAACCTCAGACAACATTGGATCCACTGGAAAAGACAGACCCGCATCCAGTTGATTAGCAAAAATAACCGCCTCGTTAACCCTAGGGCTAGGCACAATCTCGTTGCCAGGCGCACGAGATGATTCAGCAGAAACAAGTCCATCCTCAATCAACCGAGCATAATATGACGGGCCAACCTTGGATTTCCCAAATCGAACGGATTTCCTCAAAGCATCAGCCTTTGGACCCATCTCAAATCACAAATCAAGAAGAATCTGGAAAAAACATGGAAATAGATCCAATCTAAGAAACCATTCCGACCCAACCAGAAGAAAGAACAAAAGGAATCACAAAATCGCAATCAGAGTAATCACCTGGTGGAGCAGGAAGGACAAGATCAACCCAGAGCAGCGTCAATTGCCCAAACAAAATCAAGAGCAAGCAGCAGGCGGATTGGCGGCGATGAACAGTCAAGATGGGGAAAAATATAAAACGGCGAGAGACCGAACGAGCAGCCCACAACCCTCCCCCTTTAAATAGAAGGGAAAGCCCGAAAAAAGGAAAGTCCCCGCCTATCCTTTTTGAAAAATCCAAAGCGTGAAAATCGAAAATATAACGCCGTCAAAAGCGCTCCTCACACCCAATCTTAACGGGAGGGGCAAGGAGCGAACGGAGCCGTTAGCCAAATTCACGCTCCAAAAGTGGTTCGCTGACATCACGCCGTCAAGACTGGGCCTTCGTCCGCGAGGGGCTACTGTTGGGGAGTCATAAATGTGGCTAACTCCCGATAGATGCGAAGGCATAACCAAATTACCCCTTCGCTCTGAATCAGCATTATTTCTTGCTTTTTTCCTTACTCAGGGCATAACCAAATTACCCCTTCGCTCTGAATCAGCATTATTTCTTGCTTTTTTCCTTACTCAGGCAACTCTGGCGAAAGTTCAGGGGAGCAGAAGGAGCAAAGTATTCGAGCTCAACGAGGGACCAGACGCATAATCGAAGGCGGGGACGCCTAGCCAGCGTGGATGAGCAAGGATGCGTGGCACGTCATCATAGGCGCGCCAAGACCCGAGAATCGCGGAGGCCCGTACAAAGGAGCAAAGTACCATTGTGCCCTTGAATATGCTGGGGATATAGTTGTTGCAAGGGCGCTCAGTGTAAAATAGACCCCTCCAGCAGCCTATAAAATGAGGGGAGGAGAGCCCCGAGAGGCAGTTGGCCCAGGATTTGTAACCTAATTCCGAGCACGTACAAATATATAAATCGAGCCCATTATTTATCATGTGTCACTCCTTTTCCTCGCTGCTCTCTCTCGATCTCAACCTGTTGGATTTCTCCGAAATCCCAACACCAAGTTGGTCTATTGCTTGAAATGGACAGTTCTATCTATTCTGAAAAGTACCATGTGTTTATGGATCACATATTGTCGGACTTACGGATAGGCAGTCCACAAAGGGGTACCCAAGTGGTAAATTTGTAGGCAAAGACGATCGCAGAGCTAGGGAGCTCGAGGTAACATAAGAGACGCAAGATTTATATAGGTTCAGGCTACCCGTTTGATTATTACAGTTCATTAGAATTGTCGGTATCAATTTTTCAACTACTAGCAAGTCCATAAGGAGATCACGAAGCCACTCAGCCTCATCAGTGATGGTGTCTAATGCTGTGAGTTCTGCTTACATGGTAGACCTCATTAAGATGGTCTGCTTGCAAGACATTCAAGAGACAGCACCACCTCTAAAAGTGAACATATATCCACTCGTAGCCTTTATCTCATCAACATCAGAGATCTAGTTTGAATCACTAAAACCCTCTAGTATTTTTGGGTACCCGGTACAGTGAATATCATAGCTTATTGTACCCACGAGATAGCTCATTACTATATCAAGAGCATTTTAATAATCTTCTCTCGGATTTGACACAAACTAGCTAAGCCTGCTTACAACAAACGGTATATCAGTTCTTGTAGCACTAGGTAAGTATATCAATGAGCCAATGATCCGGCAATATCTCAGTTGATCTCTCATTATCCGTTTGTTCTTTAAAATTTTACTAGTGTCATAAGGTGTTATAGCATACTTGCAGTCACTGTATCAAAAGCGACTCAAGATCTTTTTCACATAGAGAGACTGTGTAAGGGTCACCCCACCATCACCTTCTCTTACTAGTTTTATTATAAGGATAGTATCACATTCTCTTACCAGAACCTGCCACACCGTGCTACAAGTTCTGCGTCTAAGGGCAAGTATATTGGTATTGTCTAATAGGTGGTCTAATATATTGTCAGAAATTAAGTAATTCTTTAATTTGTGCATATGAAAATACAATATTGATGAGTTGCATAGCCACAACAACTTGTACAGTAATGGATGACATTTTAACAACGTCAGCAACACCATCCATGAGAACCCCCTGTCATTAGTGGGCCCATCTGTCAACCACTAGGCCTATTCTATTTTTTCTTTTTTATTTGAGCCTTATCTTCTTCAGGAGCTTAGCCCCAGCCACATGGTCGTGCCATGGCGCGCGGCATGCGGGTTGCTCAGACGGCGGCGGTGTGCGGCGCGCAGCTCGCTCAGCCCGCGGCGATGCTCGGCATGTTCGGCCGGTGGCGGCCCGCGACGCGCAGCTCGCTCGGCCAGCGGCGGTGGCCCGCGGCATGAGGCGTGCTTGGCCCCGCGTCACACTCGCTTGGCCTTGTGCGGCCGCCGCTCACCTTAGCACCACCCTCGGTGGACCCGGGAAGGCAATCGTCTCCCGCCGTGGGAGGCCACCGCCGTGAGGCGCGGCTCTGCTCTGGCGTCCGTGCAGGCTTTGCCGAGCTCGAGCCCGCCGTCGCCCACCCGCTCATGGCTCGCCTGCTCGAGCTAGGCGTCGTCTCCCACCTACTCGTGCCAGTCACTGGCCCTCTGGCACGGCCATGGGTTGCTACCCTCGCGCACGTGTGACGGAGAAGTAACGCCACCGTCGGTGCAGGTCGAGTGCGTCCACTGATTTTGGTGTAATCCATTTAACCCAGTGGCGGAGCCAGAAAAGAATTATAGCTGGGGCGGGTTTTTGCGAAACTAAACAAAAAGTAAAAACTCACCGCATACACACCAATTCACACCGCATTCTTATTGAAATCACATAAATCATAGAAAAATGTTGGATAAGCAGCACAACTGATGTTTTAAGATATTGCCTCAAATTTTAAAAATAAGTTAATAATTCTTACACTAACGCACCATACATCGCAAAAAGCAATAAAAATCGATGAATGTGTAAATTGAATAATGGTAAATTAGTGAATGATAATAAAGTGATCCCCAAGTGAATATTATGAGAATATTTTTAAAACTAATATTATGAGAATATACATACCAGTAGCAAAGTAGTAAGATTAACCGATTAAATTACAAGTTGCAAAAGTTTAGGATATTTGGATGTGGTTGGGATTTGTTGAGTCTAATTTGGTCTGAGGCCTCACGAGAATGGGTTGCTATTGGGCTGGCCGGGATTACGTACAGCAGAAAAGGCCTAGGCGTCATCTTGTTCTTCCGCTCGCGGCTCGCTTGTTCACGTTGCGGCGGCACAGCGGCCGACGCCCTGGACAGAAACAGGCGCTATCGCGGAAGTCTACGGAGGAAGAGGGCAGTGCCGCAGTGGGATGAGCACTGCGATAGCTGGGGCGGCTGCCCCACCTTGCCTACAGGGTGGCTCCGTCCCTGATTTAACCCACATCTTCACAGAATATTATGTAGTAGGTCAGACCCAACTCACATAGTTTTTTATCAAAATGCGGGTCGATCTGAGTTGAACCCGTACCAACACACACAACACTCAATCCAAATTAACCCATGCTTAATTTTCCATGTCGGACGAATTGAAATATTGAATCCCAAAACCAAACGCGCTATTAACTTCATCTGCAAATCGAAACACACGTTCATAGCTAGACAAATTAAAGTTTCGCGGAGCTGAATATCCCGTGCGGCCGTGCGCGTGGGACTTACCTAGCATGCGCGTACCACTGAGCGATAATTAACTGTCAACACACACGAATTAGCATGCAAATCCATGCAATAATTCAGCTAGGTGTTTATTTTTTTTAACTCGAGCTAGCTTTGCCCCTATGAGAAGGCTTAAGTTAGCACAAGAGCTTACATGCCGTCCCGTGTCCCTCCGATCCTTTAGCAATACTAGGACCCGCTAGGTCTAGGTAGTCCCTTGTATGCCCGTACGGGGCTGGTCGGAACTCGGAAGGTAAAGGGCAAGGCTCATGGCCTTGCAGGTGCAGTTGGACAATGATGGGGACGACGTCCGCACAGGTGACCGAGCCTGTGGTGGCCATAGCCGGGCCTGTTGGGGGTTGATGGATTGCTTGCAGGCGAGCGCCTTCCCGGCTTATGAATAGTACCCGTTGGCCGTTGGAGTAGTACCCGCGGCAGCGAGCGCCTTCCCTGCACGCACGGGTGACGGGTTAAAAGAGGTAAAAACGTCACGTGCGCTAGTAAGTGCTAGCAGGTACCTGCTGCCCCTGCATCAGGAGCGCCGACGACGGCGTGCATGGTGGAGACGACGAGGAAGGCCATCAGGAACACCATGCAAACAGAAACAGTTCTAGCCTGCTGCTCCTTCGCCATATCGAGCAATCGATGATGGATCTCTTCTCCGGATTTCGGTCTGCTCTGCACCGCGGGATGTACAAGGACGAGCTAGCTAGTTAGGCTCTGCATGTCGCCATTATATAGAGAGGCGCCGCACGGGGAGAAGGAGAACCTAGCTCGAGGCTCCACGGCGCCAACTTGCAGCGGGTGAGAGCGAGAAGCATCACCGTATCTGGCGTGGACCCTTGCGCTACTAAAATACGAGCGAGCTTGGGTGCTTCACCTTTGTCGTGAGCTATCGCAGCCTCCAAAGCTCTCTCCAATGGCTGCTGCTGCTTCACTCGTTTCTGTCAGGGTGGTGGTGGTAGTGGTGGTGGTGGTGCGGCTGCTGCTGTGCTTCTCCGGCCCGGCCTCTATATCTCTTTGGCCGTCCTGAACAAAAACGACATTACAAATAAAACATCAAAAAAGATACATATATAATACATGCTTTAATCAAAATCCTTATCATAGCTTTGTCTGCCGGTTTGCCACTCACCGGACTTAGCTTAGGCACGAGGATTGAGGCATGTACATGACAAGTCACACAATAATTGAAGCCATTTTGATGAAATATGAGGAGCAGGGACCGATCAAGTGAAAGTAACAAAAGATATCCCATTAGCTCAAAGCAAAAGTGACATCTCCTTTAATTTATTGTGACATCTTATCAGGTCAAGCGGAAAGGCGGTACAACAGAGAGGGAGATGCGTGATATATCATGAATTCATGATCAGCAATTCAGCAAACGGTGCACATAGTGTGGGCAGTGTTTCGTTCGTTACCGGAACCTGCCGCACCATGCTGCAAGTTCTGCGTCGAAGGGCAATTACATTGTTGTTGTCTAATAAGTGGTCTAATACATTGTCAATAATTAAATATTTTTAATTTGTGTGTATAAAAATAAAATATTTATGAGTTGCGTGGTAACAACAACTCGTACAATAATGGTGATTGAGTGATCTCAAAGTTCTAAATTTTAGCTTGAAGGAGATTGTCTCGCGAAATAACCGTTTAGTTCTCTCACCTCCATCTTTTTCGTCCACATCATCAGAAATCGATCTTACATGAAATTGCATAAGACAACCTATGAGACTGGTTGCATAAGACAACCTATGAGACTGGTTACGTGAAATTGATTTTGACCAGACTTTGATTGCATTTTTCTTGAACATTGACATATAAACATTTGAGATAAGCCAATACAAAAGTTAGAGCATTTAAAAGTTGTTTACAATTTATGGCTAGAACTGGAAGAAGGAGCGGAAAGGGAGCCTAATTGAGCGATATCGCGTCCATCATGGTGGTACTCTCCGTTTGGATTTATAACTTGGTCCATAATGAATCCAAATAGTTGGTCCGCGATAGCTTTTGCTTTGTCTGTCATTGGGAGCTCTTCATGGTAAAACATCTTCTGCATCAATCACAAATGACAACATTCATTCATATAATAAATAAATTTTGCATATAATCATTTCTAAACTAGTAACTAATAATCATTCATTCATATAATAAATAAATTTTGCATATAATCATAAAATTTCCTAACACATTCATTTATAAACAATAACTAATAATCATTTCTAAACAATAACTAATAATCATTTCTAAACAATCCATCAATAACTAATAATCATTTCTAAATAAGTAACAAAGTTTACATGAAATAACAAAGTATACATGAAATAAGAAACTATAATAAATATATTCATAATTTGTATAACAAAGTTCATGAAATAACAAAGTATATTCATTAAATAACAAAGTATACATGAAATAACAAAGTATAATAAATATATTCATAATAAATATACACTAATAATCATATTTCCATATACACTAATAATCTAATTTCCATATACACTAATAATCTTATTTCCATATACACTAATAATCTAATTTCCATATACACTAATAATCTAATTTCCATATAGACTAATAATCTAATTTCCATATACACTAATAAACTAATTTCCATATACACTAATAATTTAATTTTTATATACACTAATAATCTAATTTCCATATACGTACCATGAGTTCTTGGTTAGTCGCTTTTTTGGAAGAAATAAAGCTATGGATCCACCGGCAGACGTAGTATCCGCATAGATTCGTCCCTTGTTCCTGTCTGGCACACTAAAAGTGGAGAAGAATAAAGTTAGACGTAACAACTATATATTAGTGTGATTTTACGAGATATGCGGGTACACCAGCCACATACCGGAAAGTCCGTCTTCACATCCAATTTTTCTTTGAAATTTCCTCGAACATTAGCATGGAAACGTGTCCATGCCATGTCAATCTGGTCTAAAACTTCTTGGTAATCCCTTTGTGGTTTCCGCATTGAGTCCAAGACAAAAATTTGACCGGTGCTTATGATTATCACAATGAGTATCCAGTGGAATCTGTAGATATATATATATATATATATATGGAATCTGTAGATATATATATATATATATACATGCACAAGTATTGAGAAAAAAGTCTTAAAGTTATACATACTTAGAGAGAAGTACTCACTTGAAATTGTATGGCAAAAGAATGTAATGCTTGCTTCTTTGTCTCTCCAGGTACAAGTATATGTTGTCCACCGTGTCTAGTGGCTTACTGGATGCAAGTACAGCATTTACTATGCCTGGATCCATGAAGCCGACATCATCATACGATTTTTGGCGGCATGTATGGATCTCCATCCTACATGACAAGAATAGATTGTTATTATTGAAAATTATAATTAAGGAAGCAAGTATTGCGAGAATAGGTCAGTGAAACAAACTTACACTACCCAGCAGCTCATCAATGAGAGGTCTATGGCATCTTGATGGTACAACATATACACATCCTTGAAATCCAAAATTAAGAGACTATGCCCACGGAAGTAATCACAGTCTTGTATCAAAACATTGAGCATCAGTCTACCCTGTTTGGACACCATCAGCTGATCCACCAGCTGGTACAAGTACTGTTCCCGGCACCATCTGCCCTTGGCTCAGCAATGTCTGTAGCTGTCTAGACACCATGTCTGGAATGCCGGCCTTTGTCTCCCGAAGCTCTCTTTCCAAGTTCTCTACTCTTCTCTCCTGTGCGGCCTTAGAGCGGCTTCGATGATAAAAGTTGTAGCCCGTTGATTCATCTACAACTTTTGCATTGGCCGATACTAACGTTTACATGTGAATTGCTGAACAATATTCAACCAAAGTCGATGAATTTCTATCAAATTCGATGATTCATAAATTTTTCTTACACATTCATTCATATAATAAATAAATTTTTCATATAATCATAAATTGTCCTCACACATGCATGCACATAATCATAAATAACAAAGTATAATAAATATATTCATAATTTGTATAATAAAGTACATGAAATAATAGAGTATATGAAATAACAAAGTACATAAAATAACAAAGTACATGAAATAACAACGTATTGGTCGCTTCCTCACACATGCATACGTATAATCATAAATTTTCCTTACACATTCATTCGTCTAATAAATAAATTTTTCATATAATCATAAATTGTCCTAACACATGCATACATATAATCATATATTGTCCTTACACATGCATAATAAATGTACTCATAATAAATATATTCATAATAAATATACACTAATAATCTAATTTCCATATATACTAATAATCTAATTTCTATACTAATAATCATATTCCTATATACACTAATAATCTAATTTCCATATACACTAATAATTTCCATACTAATAATCATATTTCCATGTACACTAATAATCTAATTTCCATACTAATAAACTAATTTCTATACTAATAAACTAATTTCCATACTAATAAACTAATTTCCATACTAATAAACTAATTTCCAGCCGGTACCAAAGGCCCACCCTTTGGTACCGGGGCATATTCTCACCTGGTACCGAAGAGTCCCGCGCCATTTTTACATCCTCTTTATCTCTCCATCCCACGCCAATCCTAGTCCTTATCTCTTATCCTCCCCTCTCTCTCTCTCTCCCTCTCGGGTTGGATAGCAGGAGCAGAAGCGGCTCACAGTGGCGCGGGCGAGGCCCCTTGGTGG
>CM014278.1:28772-49400 GCA_004135705.1 Alloteropsis semialata
ATAAATGTATAATACATGCTTTAATCAAAATCCTTATCAGAGCTTGTCTGCTGGTTTGCCACTTATCGGACTTAGCATACACACGAGAATTGAGGCATGCATGTACATGACACGTGCACACAATAATTGAAGCCATTTTGATTGGATATGGCAACAGCGATCGATCAAGTAAAAGTAACAAAAGATATCCCATTAGCTCGAAGCAAAAGTGACATCTCCTTTAATTTCTTGTGACATCTTATCAGGTCAAGCGGAAAGGCGGTACAACAGATAGAGAAGCGTGACATATCATGAATTCATGACCAGCAATTCAGCACACTAGTACAGCAAAGAGCATCACCGCCGGTTCTTAAGGCCCCATCACCACAGGTTTTGGAGGCACCGCTAAAAAAAGTGGCTGTGAAAGCAAACCGGCGGTGAAAGTCACTTTAAAAACATCACATATTAAATAAACACATTAAAAACAGTGTAAAAATATCAAATGATAGCAAAAAAAAAGAATGGAAGGGGCACCCTAAGGAACTCATGACCTCTTCCTTCATGCGTTAATCTCCTTACCATTGCATCATACCATCACTTGCGATTGAATAGGGATGCTGTCCTTTTATATTAATCTCTTTAAATCTTTATAAATTTCTGGATGCCACAACTAAAGTGCGATCAGGATGTAACTTTATGTGGTTGCCCGTTACATGCTCCTAGCTAAAGAAAAATATCATAAAAATAAAATAAAAATAAAAACTTTGTATGAAAAATTAATCTATAAGTACTAAAAATTTATTTAATCTATAAAAATATCAAATCATTTCAAAAAAATTCAAAGCTCCTCCATGGCAACTTATATGTAGCATAACACGTAAAAAATATTTTCATGTAATATAAGTAAAAATAATGTTTTAGGGTGTGAAAGACTTAAGTATTCCTTTGAAAATATAAAAGAGTGTGTGAGATGTATGTGCTTGTGAACAATGTTTAGTCTAATTTTCTAAAAATGTGTTGAGTTTTTTTATGAGACGGCTCTAAGCCTATAAAAAGACCCCATGCCAATTTTTATAATTTTTGGATGCAGTCCTTTATATTACAAACCGACGGTGAAAGTGGTGCTGATTTTCACCACCGGTTTGTGTTACAAACCGACAAACCGGTGGTGAAAGTGGTGCTAAAAGTGGAACCAGCGGTGAAAATGTTTCACCAGCGGTTCGGCCAAGACCGGTGGTGAAAGTGGTGTTGGGACATATCATTTCTATAGTAGTGGCAAACGGTGCACATAGTGCAGGCAGTGTTTCGTTCGTTACCAGAACCTGCCGCACCATGCTACAAGTTCTGCGTCTAAGGGCAATTAGATAGGTGGTCTAATACATTGTCAAAAATTATTTTTAATTTGTGTGTATTATTAAAATAAAATATTTATAAATTTCATGGCAATATCAACTCGTACAATAATGGTGATTAAATGGTCTCAAAGTTCTAAATTTTTTAGTTCCAATTGTTGGATCATTCGTTGTTGTTTTGACTGGCTTTAAGGCAAGGCTGTTTAAGTTGCCGGGTGTTCTGTAAGGTTGGATTTATCGGTGGTATAATCTATTAAGAAATCGCTGATATGATAATGACTACCAAGAGGTAATGTCCAATCACTATTAGTGTTTCTATCAAAATTTTGAATATTATTTTGCAATCGAGTGGCTGATTTTATAGTTGCTCTGAATTGTGTTTCTTGTAGGCTCTCTAAACATTTTTAAGGGCTCCAATGTTTTTGTAGGCTCTCTTATAGTGGCCAATGACCCTCTGCCGGTACACGAAAATACACTACTACAGAATTCAACTGCAGCAACGCCCCCCTTTTTTACTAGGGCGGCTCAAATTGAAAACCGCTCTTACAGTGTCGAAACCGGCCAGGCAGATGTTCAGCCGCCCCTACACCGCCCTTACAAGAGGTCTGCTTAGTAGGGGCGGCTCGTGATAGCCGCCCCTACTGTTATGTATTGTAGGGGCGGTTCATTTACCAGCCGCCTCTACTATTTTATTTGTAGGGGCGGTTCGTTAACCAGCCGCCCCTACTGTTGTATTTGTAGGGGCGGCTCATTCTCCAGCCGCCCCTACAGTGGTCTGTACCATAACAGGCGCAGCACCCCCTTCTTCCTCCTCGGGTTCACTCACTCCAACTCGCAAAAAAAGGTTGGGAGACCTTGGGCTCCTCCCAAAAATTGCTCTACTAAGGGGGGGAGGTTTTGAGCTCAAATACTTTGGTGGAGAGCTTGTGGAAGGTAAGAAAATACTATTCCATGCCTTTAATTCAAGTTTTAATGGTTGGATAGTGAGTAATTAGAAGTTTTTTTTCTCTCTCATATATGGTGCTTGAGTGATGAATTGAGTAAACTAGACCCTTATTTTGGAGGTACTAGGGTAGATTAGTTAGGGATTGGAGTACACTCTTTGATTAGTCGATCTTGCATGAGTTTGTAGGAGTAAAAAAAAATCATTTGTAGCTAGGGTTCATGGTGGCTTATGAACATGTGTGTTTTTTCTTTTTAATTCTTGACGGGAATTTGTAACTAGTTTATCTCCTTCCTCAGAACTCCAAATGCTATGGTTTTTGTTGCATAAATTTTCTAAAATCATTCTCTATTAGTGTATTCATATGTTGTTTCATCTTTGCTATTAATTACTTTTTCAGAACTCCAAATGCCATGTTTTAGTATTTATTCGATGAATGCGTCTTTTAATGTAATTTCTGTAATTGTTTTCCTAAAGGATGGAGTACAGGAAGGCTTGGATGTATGGCGAGTTAAGGTGGAAGATAGGTTACCGTGAAGAGGTAGATAAATTCATTGAAGCTGCTCAGAAGCATGCAACGTTGACGGAAAATAGTGATGCAGTAATATGCCCGTGTCATGATTGCAAGAACAAGATAGCATGGAGAGACACGGCGGTCATCAGATCACATTTGATTATGCGAGGATTTGTTAAGGATTACACAAATTGGATTCATCATGGTGAAACTGTTGTTGTTAACGACGATGATTATCTGCTTGATGGTGAGGACCCCGATGTCCTAGATCGCATGTCCAAATATTCGGAAGAGTTTGAAGCAAGAATGAACCCTGAGTTTGAGAATGAACTACGAGGTGGTGATGGTTGGGATGGTAACGACACGGGCGGTGACTACGGTTGCGATGGTGGTGTTGATCATAATGATGGCGGAGCACGTGTTGGGGATGAAGATGACGGTGATCATTTGGAGGAAATGCTTCGGGCCATTGGACCAGAAATAATCCTGAAGAGCGCAAAAGGTCTTGACAACCTAGAGAGGGTGAAAGCAGCATCAAAGGAGACTGTCTATGGTAAAGAAAAGGGTTGTCCGACACACTGGACATTGCTACGTTTTGTGCTTGAGCTACTCATCCTGAAGGCTAAGTATGGGTGGTCGGACTGTAGTTTCAATGATCTGCTGCGTCTCCTATCCTGGTTGCTACCAAATCCAAACTTAGTTCCCGCCAACACCTACCAAGCAAAGAAGGTTGTAAGTTCATTGACAATGAGTGTTGAAAAAATCCATGCATGCCCGAACCATTGTATCCTTTTTCGTGGTGACACGTTTAAAGATCTAGATAAATGTCCTAGGTGTGGGGCCAGTCGGTACAAGACCAATGAACTTTACAACGGGGAGGAAGCCTCCACAGGGAACAAGAGGAAGAAGGGTGGGAAAAAGGTGGTACAAGAAGCTAGTGTCCAAGAGGGCACTCCATTAGGCCATGATTCAAAGCAAAGAAAAATTCCTGCCTTGGTAATGTGGTACCTGCCAGTGACCGACCGCTTGAGGCGTATCTTCCTAAACCCGAAAGAAGCCGCACTCATGATATGGTGGGATGATGAACGCAAGGTAGACGGTGATAAGATTGCACACCCGGCTGATGGTACTCAGTGGCAACGCTTTGATGAGAAGCACAAAGGCTTCAGCGCTGACCCAAGGAATGTACGGTTTGGCTTGAGCACTGATGGAATGAATCCCTTCAATGAGAGGATGAGTGACCACAGCACTTGGCCAGTGATCTTGACCATGTACAACATCCCAACGTATCTGTGTCAGAAGAGAAAGTACCTTTTTCTTACTTGTCTCATTTCAGGTCCAAAACAACCAGGCATTGACATAGACGTGTTTCTTGAGCCTGTGATGCAAGAATTCGAGAGGCTTTGGAAAGATGGGGTGCTGATGTTTGATGCATTCCAACAGCAGGACTTTATATGTCGAGCCATAATCTTTGTTACTACCAATGATTATCCTGCGCTTTTCGCTTTGTCTGGACAGATCAAAGGGAAGACTGCATGTGTAGTCTGCTTGGACGGTACTAAATATGTGTATCTGAATGCATCCAAAAAGACAGTTTATCTGAGGTACCGGCGCTTCTTAAAGGAAAATCACAAGTACCGCAGCATAAAGTTTGTACATTATTACGACAACACTCTTGAGACTGAACCCCCTCCAGAGAGACGGCAAAATGGACAACATGTGTACAGAATGGTAAAAAACATAACGCATCGTCTATGGAAAGAAGAAACAAGATGGGACGATCAGAGATAGAAGTACAGCTCCTATCGAAGGCGTACCTTTTAAGAAACAATCGATCTTCTTTCAGTATCTTGAATATTGGCCAGACTTGGAGCTTCCCCATGCCATTGATGATATGCACTTGAAGAAGAATGTCTTTGAGAGTCTCGCGGGTACCTTCATGGACACAGCCAAGTCAAAGGATGGTCTGAATTCACGGAAAGACATGGTGTAGCTAAAAGTGAAGCCTCAACTTCACCCGGTAAAGGAGGACAATGGAAAATGCACTCTGCCTGCGGCTTGCTGGAACTTGACCCCAGAAGAGAGGAGGGCTATATGCACTTACCTAAGGGGGTTAAAGTTCCGACTGGGTTTTCAGCAAACGTCAAGAAGCTAGTGTCCATGAAGGACCTGTCAATAACACACTTGAAGGCCCACGATTGTCATGTAATGCTGACAGTGTTCCTACCTATTGTTATCAGGGCTATAAAGCCAGGGTTCTTGAAAATGGCTATCACCCGCATGTGCTATTTCTTTTCAAAGATTTCGCAGAAGGTGATTGACAAGAAAGAGCTGAGTGACCTACATGATTTCGCGGTGGAGACCCAAAACCAGCTAGAGATGTGTTTGCCTCCCGCATTTTTTGATATAATGCCACATCTCATGATTCACATGGTTCATCAGATCGAGGCACTGGGCCCTTGCTACTTGCATGAAATGTGGTCCTATGAGCGGTTCATGTCGGTCCTAAGCCGATACGTGCATAATCGAGCATACCCAGAGGGCTCCATGATAGAGGGGTATAGTACTGAAGAAGTAGTCGAGTGTTGTCAAGAGTATCTAAAAGTACAGAGAGGGATTGGTAGACCCGATTCTCACCACAAGGGTAGGTTGGCTGGGAAAGGCACCAAGGGAAGAAAAGTATTCATTGATGAAGATTACAAAGAAGTGAGTCGAGCGCATTACAGTGTCTTAGCGGCTACAAAGCTGATGGATCCATACATTGATGAACACTTCGCTATCATTGAAGAAGAGAGAAATGGCCGCTCAAATGACTGGGTCATGAAACAACATAAACAACGATTGGGTACATGGTTGAAGGACAAAAACATACCGACTGGAGAAACCATAGATGATGTTACCATTCATAGGTTAGCATCGGGGCCATCGAGACAAGTGACATCTTGGCAAGCTTACGACATCAATGGGTACACATACTATACCCACGCAAAGGATAGTACTTGTATGAACCAAAACAGCGGGGTTCGAATAGAGGCCATCAATGACACGAACCGAAGAATCAATTACTTTGGCATCATTGAAGATATATGGGAACTTGACTATGGAATGGGTATACAAGTGGCCCTGTTCCGATGCCGGTGGATCAAGCAGCACGAACTTAATGAGATCGGGTTGACGACCGTTGACCTCGAAAATCTAGGCTACCGAGATGACCCCTGGGTTGTTGCTTCAAATGTAGCACAAGTTTTTTATTTACCTGATCCGATTTCAAACCTTCCACCAAAGAAGAGGACAAAGCACGTGGTTGTCTCTGGGAAACAGCACATTATCGGAGTTGATGGCGTGGACGATCCTGATGAGCACAATAAATACGCCGAAATGCATCTATTCACAGACTTTACTAAGAAGATCAATGATGTGGAAAAGAACTTGCCCAAAGACATATTGACATGGGAAAGGAAAGGTGTCAAGGGGAAAGTCGTTAGGCATGGCTAGCTTTATGCATGTGAGACTACCCTTTATGTATGTGTGAGACTACATTTATGTATGTGAGACTACCTTTATGTATGTGTGAGACTACATTTATGTATGTATGTGAGACTGCCTTTATGTATGTGCGGGACTACCTTTATGTATGTGTGAGACTACATTTATCTATCAATTTTAAAATATGAATTTTGAATTTTAAACAAAATACAACTAAAAGCTATCATTTGAAGGATAAAATGGACTTAGATGAAAAAGTGATGAATATAGGAGTTATAGGGCTCACCAAGATCTACCTTTTTTATATTGGTCATTTTTTGATTTGAGAAAGTATTAAAAAAACATTGTCACCAAATTCATATACTCTCACATAGTTTATTAAACTATATGAGAGATAAGCCAATTTGTGAACAATGTTTATCAACACTTTGTCAAATGCAAAAATGACCCAAATATAGATTGTAGACACTACTGAGTTAAACAAACTTGGTATTCAACACTTTCCAATTTAAAATCATTTAGTGTGTCAAAAACTTGGTTTTTTGATTTTTTTAAAAAAATTGAAAATTCATTAGTAGGGGCGGCTGATTCATGAACCGCCCCTGCTAATGCTTTAGTAGGGGCGGCGCATTCACCAGCCGCCCCTACTAAGTCCCCCAGGTATATATACCTGAGGGCGCTCGGGAGCCCGATTTGGCTAAGATTTGGCTAAGTCCGGGCGCCGCCTCCTCCTCTCCGACGCCGGCAGGCTGCCCGACTACACCGCCGCCTCCGCCACCGCCACCGACGACAACGCCGCCGTCATCTCGTGCCCTAGCTCCGCCCTGACATCCGTCCGCTCCCCCCAAACCCCTCCGTGTCGCAGGCCGCCGCGTGCGCACGGCGGCTAGGGTTTCGACCCCGCCGCCACCGCCGAGCCGCCGCCATCTCATGGCCTAGCTCCGCCCTGAGATCTCTCCGCTGCCTCCCAACGCCCTCCATCACCGGACCTCCTCCTTGTCACCGGCAGCCGCGCGTGCGCCCGGCGGCTAGGGTTTCGGCCCCCTCCGACTCGAACTCGGCGTCCACGGCTGGGGTCTTGGGCGACCTCGGTGCGCGTGCTCCTGCGTGGACCTCGACCTCGACCTCGACCCTAAGCTTGGCTGCCCCTTGGTGAAGTGGGATTTGAGGTAAATCTTCCTTCAGCTGTCCTTGCCTTCCTGCAGTGGGATCTGAGATGTGTTTCCTGTAGTGGATGATAGAAATGCTCACTGTCTTGTATATATGCTCACTATCTTACTGCAGTGGCCTTACCTAAGCATGAATTAAGTGTATTTGATGACAAGTGATCTTAGTTTTGCAGAAATTTAATATATGCTCACTAAAAATGCTCACTGTCCTATATATGATCACTATCTTCTAGTTTTGACACATGCTCACTGTCTATATATGCTGACTGTCTTTACAAAATGCTCACTATCTTTCTAAATGCTTACTGTCTTCCTAAATACTCACTGTCTATATATGCTGACTGTCTTTACAAATGCTCACTGTCTTCACAGATGCTCACTGTCTTCACCGATGCTCACTGTCTTGACACATGCTCACTGTCTATATATGCTGACTGTCTTTACAAAATGCTCACTGTCTTTCTAAATGCTTACTGTCTTTACAAAATGCTCATTGTCTTTCTAAATGCTTACTGTCTTCCTAAATGCTCACTGTCTATATAGCATGAATTAAGTCTTTTTGATGACAAGTCCTATATACATGCTCATTTTAGGGCCTATCACTCAATTGTGCCCTGTCCTACTACACTGTCATATATATGCTTAATGTCAAGTATAGGTTCAGTTTTGCTTGTCCTGTTTAAGATATGCTCACTGTTTTCGTTTGCTGTCTCTTACTACTACTCTTGTCACAGTGACTGCTATATGCTCACAGTTTTTATATATGCTCACTGACTTTACATATGCTTTTCTCTTTAGAAAAGCTCAATGTTTTTTGACATGCTCACTATTTTTATTTGTCCTCCTCTCCTCTCCTCTCTGTTTGCCGATGATGAAATTGTCTAACTCTAGAAATTATCTGGAACATGACCTGATGATCATGATTTTGTTGAGGAACTAGGCATCATTATCAGCCCCCCTACTATCTTTTTCTATATGCTCACTGTCTTTATGATGCCTTTATGCTCCAAGTTCATGATCAAATGATGAATGACATGTTTCTGAGGCCCCTACCACTACTTATACTATTAGTGCTCGTTTTGTGATATATGGCTGTTTTTTTACCAACTCTTGTCTCTATATTTGGGAAGCAGCAACTGCTTTGTCTTTGCCGATGATGAAATTGTCGATTACCATAATTATCTGGAATGAGCTGATGATCATGATCTTGTGAGCAACCTGGCATCAATACCAGCCGCCCCTACTCTGTTCTTCTATATGTGCTCACTAAGCTTATAAATGCTCACTGTGTTTATATATATAATGCCTTTATGCTCCAAGTTGTTGATCAAATGATGAGTGACATGTTTCTGAGGCCCCTACCACTACTGCTCATTTAGTGAGCATATGTAAGGACAGTGAGCATTTGTAAAGACAGTGAGCATATATACACTCTCCTCTCCTCTCCTCTCTGGCCGATGATGAAATTGTCCAACTCTAGAAATTAACTAGAATATGATGAGCTGATGATCAACAACTTGTCCATCATTGGTAGCCGCCCCTACATTATCTACACTACCTTCCATGTTCCGATGCCTTGATGCTCCAAGTTCATGATCAGATGATGATTGACATGTTTCTGAGGCCTCTACTTTCTACTCTCTACTCGTCTCGATTGGAGTGCCAATGGATACTAGCCTCCACTCCTTTTTTTTGTGCAATTGCTATTTTTTAGACTCATATATATGTGCCTTCAGAAACAAGTACCCTTAGTAACATAAATGCTTAAAGCGAGACCTAGCATATCATCTAAAGTACCCTTTGTTTTACAATGTTAGAACGAATCGAAACATGTCACCGTCAAGAGACACTGCAACTCCAAGCCCTAACCAAGAGAACAACGTTGAAGAAGGAAGACCACATGGCATGAGTCAGGAAGACATGAACAAAGAGTTAGACAACGATATACATGAGATGCTTACTTAGGATCCGTTAGAGGAGGAAGTAGAAGAGGGAAGAGAAGCAGAAGATGGAGGAGCAGGAGAAGAGGGGGATGATGACGACAATGATGACGATGACGATGACGATGATGAGGATGAAGACGGGGGATATGTAAGTCCCGAGGATCCTTTCCCATTTGAACCCAGGCATAGGCCAACACAGGACGAGCTGGACAAGGATTACGACCCAACTCAAGAGGTAGAGATAAAGCCTTACTAAGCAATGTTCGCTAACACTTTATCGGTGTTACATTACCTAACACTTTGGTCTCCTGTATATATAGGCCCCTGCGGACACTCCTCGTCCAAAAAGAAATCGTCGACGTCCGCGACATCTCGACGGACAAGACAGAGCAGAGGCAAACACCACAGAGTTGGACATTGCCGGCTCTGCTCCAGAACCTCAGGGCACAACCTCGGAGCCAAAGCCACAGAGGAAACGGGGGCCTAGAAAACCAAACCAATATCTTGGGAAGGATATACTCTATGTGATAACAGAGGTCGGGCCAGAAGGTGACATCATTGAGCCTAAGATGGCGAGAGCAAAATTCCGTAATGCGATGGGCGCCCTTGTAAGAGATGAGTTGAACCCAGCTGTGCCAACATGGAAACATGTATCAGATGAAACAAAAAAAGGCCTATGGGACAGGTTAAAGGGAAATTTCCGGTTCCCCGCAAAAGACCTTGACATATGTAGGCATAATGCCCTTAAGATGATGGGGGAGGCATTCCGACGATGGAGGTCGGAACTCAACACGAAATTTATCGAACAAGGCAGAACTCCCTTCCACGTGTATGGAAAAATAACCAGAACCCAATGGGAGGACCTTGTGGCTCAGAAGACCTCCGAAGAAGCAAAGCAACTCAGCGCCCGTAACAGCAACATAGCGAAGATGAACGTACACCGCCCTCATCTAGGCCCCGGTGGCTACTTTGCCAAGGAAGAAGATTTCCGTAAGAGGGATGAAAAGGCTGCCGCATCCGGGATTAAGGTGAATACATTGAGGAAAAGGTCAAGGAATTGGATATATGCAAGGAGTACCGATGATTCCGGTGCCTCCCTGAAGTTTGATAACCCGGCTACCGAAGAGGTAGTATCAAAGATCATCAAATACTCTGAAGACAAGGAGAAGGACTCATTCATACCTTCCAGAGAGAGGGATGAGCTCAGTCTTGCCTTGGGAACCAAGGAGCACACAGGCCGCACCAGGGGGCTAGGGAAAAGAACGACTTGGAAGGTTGGGTTTGAAGAGGATAGGCACATGTACAAGAAACATGGTAGAGACCGAGCGGTCGACCTTGAAAGTACAGTTAAGGCTATGGTAGCGAAGGTGCTCGAGGAGAAGGGGTTGTCTACGGAGCAGCGGACGGTAGCGGAGCCACCAGGGCAACTAGCACTACTCGGGAGCCCTTCGGAAGGTCCCAGCAGCCAAGGTTCCACTGCAGGCACAACCCCGGTCGATCGCATAAGAGAACCAACAAGCTGCATCTTGGGGGTTCTCATGGGAAGGGGGAACTTCATGCTGGAGGTCGCAACGGGTGTGGCACATCCTCCTGGTGGCTCATGGCACAATCAAAGGATCCCGCCAGACTACACTAGGGTCGAGGTGCATACCGTGAAAGCCCAGTACAAAGAATTCAAGATAGATATCCCAACTCCCGAGGGAGTGGACCTCCTAGGACAAGTAGAGGGGCAGTTCATCCTCTGGCACAAACGGGACATCGTGTTGATTGGGTATTCACCACCTCCGCCAAGTCAATCGCCACCTGTTGAATGTCTGGATTGAGTTCTTGAAGAAGGAGAGATGTCGCCATCCCGAGCCGACGAGGGGTTTGAAATGCCACACTCTTCTCCGCCGCACTCTTCTCCGCCACGTAAGGACCAACCTTCTCTGCCACGCACTTCTCCGCCACGTACGGAGCAAGTGGCAGATATGGCACAACCTTCTTCGCCTCATGTGCCTCCAGAAGAGCTGCCTCGTAAGGAGCAAGAGCCTCTAGAAGAGCCGAGACGTAAGGAGCAAGTGCCTACAAGAGAAGACCATCCACAAGAGGATGTTTGGGAGGAGGCAGAGATTAGAAAAAAGCTTCCAATCCGCTTAAGGCCAGTCTATGTACCGATGAAGGACGTCACATCGATGACTAAGTGGTATGCCCATGACCAGTTCAAGCCTGAGAACCTAGTCAAAGAAGTACCACGACGGGTTAGTGAAGAGGCCGTCACCAGTAATCACCGACCGACGAAGAAGTATCCAAATGTAGATGCCATCAAATGGACAAAGAACTGTCCAAAACAATATCAAAGAGGAAAGAACTTCCTACCCAACCGGATCATCCAAAACCTACCACTTGGAATGAGAAAGTTCCATGATTGGTACCTTCATGCTAGGAAAACAGATATAAGTCTTATATCAGCAGTCTTCCCCGACTTGACATTCGGATTCACCTCTGGGGTTATTGGTGCTACCTTCGACGACATCCAGACAGTGTTTCACCTTGGTGAAATGGACACCAATCTAGTTCACATGTGGTGCCTGTAAGTCCTTTGCCCTCTTCATATGCTATAATTGCAATATTTCGATATTGACGTAATTAATCCACCCCGTGATTTGTAGGATGCAAACGCACATAGCAAAGCAACTTCCAAGTCTGAAAGTTGGCTTTGCAGATCCTCAACTAATAGCACAGGCTACTTTTACGTATCCAAAGCTATGGAGACTGGACGGCAAAGAGTTAGAAGCTGGGAAGACTAATCAGGAAAAAGAGCAGATCCGGGCGAAGGCAATCAGGGAAGCCTCCACTAAGGTTGCGGCGATCATATGTACGATTTTCAGACGTCTCCAACATAACGATACTATATGGCTACCTTACCACTATGAGTAAGTACAAATAAATACATAAACCTTTGCAGAATACATCTTCTATGCTAATTTATGAGCTTATTGGTTTCCTGTGATTGAATTCATGCAGTAATCATTGGATTGTTATGGCCGTCGATGTCGGGCACGGCATGGCGTGGGTTTGTGATTCATTAGACAGGGACCCGGTGACGTACAAAGATTTCGTAGCGATTGTCAAGACGTATGTATATCAAACAATCCTCTTATTTAACCTTGTACCCTCCACTTTTGAATACTAACAAGTTTCTTTTGTGAAATCACTTCGAATAGGGCGTATAGGCACTACGTTAACAAATACAATGGGAGACATCATCCAGAAAGGAAGTCTGAACTATATGTGAAAACAAAATGTGCGGTAAGTATGACCAGCTAAAATAGTTCATTATAGTTTCCCTACATTGCTTTGAAATGAATTTCCTAACATTTGTATATGTGAAACAGTGTCCCAAGCAGAAGCCCGGAAGCGTACACTGTGGATATTATGTATGCAGTATGGTGAGTAACACAAAGGCCTACAGGAGACACCCAGGATTGGTAAATATTCACTACGGCTCTTTTCAATTGCTCACTGTCTTTAGATAAATGCTCACTGCCTTTGTATATGCTCNGGTACCGGGTGAAAAAGAGGCGGTACTGATGACTTTTGTCATTGGTCACGGATGCACGGTACCGGTTCCGGTACCGATGGAGGGTTCGCTGGTAGTGTCTCTTTCGTCCGTTATGGACAAAAATGACATTTACAAATAAAACAACAAAAAAAGATGCATATATAAATGTATAATACATGCTTTAATCAAAATCCTTATCAGAGCTTGTCTGCTGGTTTGCCACTTATCGGACTTAGCATACACACGAGAATTGAGGCATGCATGTACATGACACGTGCACACAATAATTGAAGCCATTTTGATCGGATATGGCAACAGGGATCGATCAAGTAAAAGTAACCAAAGATATCCCATTAGCTCGAAGCAAAAGTGACATCTCCTTTAATTTCTTGTGACATCTTATCAGGTCAAGCGGAAAGGCGGTACAATAGATAGAGAAGCGTGACATATCATGAATTCATGACCAGCAATTCAGCACACTAGTACAGCAAAGAGCATCACTGCCGGTTCTTAAGGCCCCGTCACCACAGGTTTTGGAGGCGCCGCTAAAAAAAAGTGGCTGTGAAAGCAAACCGGCGGTGAAAGTCACTTTAAAAACATCACATATTAAATAAACACATTAAAAATAGTGTAAAAATATCAAATGATAGTAAAAAAACGAATGGAAGGGGCACCCTAAGGAACTCATACCTCTTCCTTCACACGTTAGTCTCCTTACCATTGCATCATACCATCACTTGCGATTGAATAGGGATGCTGTCCTTTTATATTAATCTCTTTAAATCTTTATAAATTTCTGGATGCCACAACTAAAGTGCGCAGGATGTAACTTTATGTGGTTGCCCGTTACATGCTCCTAGCTAAAGAAAAATATCAGAAAAATAAAATAAAAATAAAAACTTTGTATGAAAAATTAATCTATAAGTACTAAAAATTTATTTAATCTATAAAAATATCAAATCATTTCAAAAAAATTCAAAGCTCCTCCATGGCAACTTATATGTAGCATAACACGTAAAAAATATTTTCATGTAATATAAGTAAAAATAATGTTTTAGGGTGTGAAAGACTTAAGTATTCCTTTGAAAATATGAAAGAGTGTGTGAGATGTATGTGCTTGTGAACAATGTTTAGTCTAATTTTCTAAAAATGTGTTGAATTTTTTTATGAGAAGGCTCTAAGCCTATAAAAAGACCCCATGTCAATTTTTATAATTTTTGGATGCAGTCCTTTATATTACAAACCGACGGTGAAAGTGGTGCTGATTTTCACCACCGGTTTGTGTTACAAACCGACAAACCGGCGGTGAAAGTGGTGCTAAAAGTGGAACCGACGGTGAAAATGTTTCACCAGCGGTTCGGCCAAAACCGGTGGTGAAAGTGGTGTTGGGACAGATCATTTCTATAGTAGTGGCAAACGGTGCACATAGCGCAGGCAGTGTTTCGTTCATTACCAGAACCTGCCGCACCATGCTACAAGTTCTGCGTCTAAGGGCAATTAGATAGGTGGTCTAATACATTGTCAAAAATTATTTTTAATTTGTGTGTATTATTAAAATAAAATATTTATAAATTTCATGGCAATATCAACTCGTACAATAATGGTGATTAAATGGTCTCAAAGTTCTAAATTTTTTAGTTCTAATTGTTGGATCACTCGTTGTTGTTTTGACTGGCTTTAAGGCAAGGCTGTTTAAGTTGCAGGGTGTTCTGTAAGGTTGGATTTATCGGTGGTATAATCTATTAAGAAATCGCTGATATGATAATGACTACCAAAAGGTAATGTCCAATCACTATTAGTGTTTCTATCAAAATTTTGAATATTATTTTGCAATCGAGTGGCTGATTTTATAGTTGCTCCCAATTGTGTTTCTTGTAGGCTCTCTAAACATTTTTAAGGGCTCCAATGTTTTTGTAGGCTCTCTTATAGTGGCCAATGACCCACTGCCGGTACACGAAAATATCCTTGTAAAATTTTTGACTCGTTATATACTTGTTTTTTAGTAGATTACATAATTTTACCTGGTGCAAACTTATGATGTTCACCATTTGCTGCCCTCTCCACTAATGACACCATGCTCAGTTTTGTTGTGTATGTTCTAGATAAAATATTTATTTTTATACATGCATGTTGAGTTTGCTTGTAGGCAAATAGTAGCATCGACTCTGGATGATAGTGCTCAGTAGGCCTTTTATAGCACTCATTTGTGTACTTCTATTTGTCAATATCTCAGATCCATCATTCAGGTTACCAGGTAATGAGGTAAACAAAAAAGAGTTAAAATCCTGTAGTAATTGGATAAATGATAGCTTTAAAATATTGATGGGTCATCCTCTGCATGGTAATATAATTTTAATTATAGTCTTCATGGTGTCAATTGCATCTTTACTTGCAAATCTTTGCCTTGGGAATAAAGCAGGAACTGATTCTTGGTTCATTTGAATACTGTAGAAATTAGTCTCTTTAGTTGCGAACAATTAGAGAACCTGTTGCAATTGTGTTCTTGACTAATTGAACATTATGTCACTGCTTGCAGGGTATAGCTCAGACAAGGCGAAGCCTAGGATTTGATTACTGGTTGCAGAGGTCATCCTCCATACATAATCTGATTTACGGTCATTAGAAGTTATGGCATTTTTTGTTCCAAACAGTCCTATTGATCCCGCCTAGCTTCACATAGAGCCAACCAAAACTGGTGATTTTTGCAGTGTTCAGTCTCAGGGGTCAGCAATGAAAGTTATAAAGTTGGCTCTGTATCAGTTATGAGTGGGAAACCATTGCTAAATTAGTAACTATAGCTCAATGCATGATTGTTAATGTTTGACTGGTTTGAAGCCACTGCCAACGGTGGAAGTTACGGTAAAACTGGAGGCATCTGCTGCGCTTTCTTTTCGTCCTACAGTTGAAGTGTCTTGTTGCTTTTGAATTCTAAATTTGGGTGTGGTATCATTGTCAGATACTGGAGGGCACATCTCCTCTGAGGCCAATCAGCTGTCGAGAGCCAAGCCTACATTGACAAGAATGGCCTACATTCGATCCTTTATTTTTCTGTTTCGTTAGATACACATATTATACCAACTTTTCTCCCAAAATTTAATTTTCTGCCAATGGATTGAACTAGCAGAATGAACACCTCTTTTTCTTTTGTAGTCCCTGGTGATTCTTAGCAGCTTGATATTCCTTTTCTTTTCATATAGCTGCTGGTTCATGATGGACATAAATTTATTCAGGTGACAAAAAAAGAAAGAAAGAGGAAAAAAGCAAGCTAAAAGCCTAAAACTTGCCTTTTTAAGAGGAACAAAACCGGGCTTGCACAAAACAAAGACTGAATTTCAAATTGAAAACTTGAACTTCGCTGCTACTTCCGCTGTCTCTTTGGTAGAGTGGAAATATCAGCAACTATTTTGTTATGACTTTGGACTGACCTGCCTGAACTCTAGAATTTTTCGTAATTCCTGTTTCAAAAATATTTTACAAAAATAAAAACTGATAATTTGTGTTATTTCCCCTCTATGGATTGATGGAAACCCTACGCAGAGGAGATTTGAAACGCAAAATTTTTGGAAGAACTTTTGTTAGAATCAGCGTATGTGAATTTGCCTTCTGCTATTTCACACTGCTGTTGTTTTTTGGTTTCTTGTGATTTGTAACGTCGTTTTTTTTTGCCTCGTAGCAACGCATGAGCATGAATCTAGTAAGTCTAAAAAACTAATCCAAAATCTTTTAACTCTACGAACGGCCGTCAATCTCACGGCCAGCTGAAAACCAGGAACTCCTTCCTCATGAAGGAAAACACCGGACGATCGACCAGATCCTTTTGGGCTTGTTTGGGAACTAGTGTATTGGAGGGGAATGGGAGGTATATTGAAAGGGAAATTAGTTTATTTTTCTCTCAATCCCTTTCATTTCACTCCAATACACATCTATCCAAACAAACAAGGCCTTAATTGACTTCCCATACCGGATGAATTGAATCCCAAAACACACGTCATTGCTCCGCGTGTGCGACTTACTAGCATGCGCGTACCAGTTACCACTGAGCGATAACTAACAGTCAACACACACGAATTAACATGCAAAGACATGCAATAATAATTCAGCTAAGCTTTTATTTCTTTTAACTCGAGCTAGCTTTGATTTACCCCTATATGAAGGCTTAAACTAGCACAAGAGGTGTTCCACGTTACATGCCGTCCCGTGTCCTTCCGATCCTTAGCAATAGCTACGTCTAGATAGCCCCTTCTTGTATGCCCGTACGGGGCTGGTCGGAAGGTAAATTGAGGGCGCTCATGGCCTTGCAGTTGCAGTTGGAGAATGATGCTGGGGACGACCTCCCCACAGGTGGCCGGGCCCGTGGTGATGGCCGTGGCCGGGCCGTACGTGGATTGTATGGCTTGCAGGCCGCTTATGAGTAGGATCCGCTGCAGCCAGCACCTTCCCTGCACGCAACGCAAGGGTTACGGGTCCAAACAGGTAAAACGATTGCATCAGGTACTATAGATATATAGGTACCTGCTGCCTCTGCATCAGGGGCACCGATGACGGCGTGCATGGCGGCGGAGACGACGAGGAAGGCCATCAGGAATGTCATGCAAACAGCTCGAGCCTGCTGCTCCTTCGCCATCGATCGATCGATGGTGGATCTCTTCTCCGGATTTCGGTCTTCTCTGCACTGCGGGATGTACAAGTACGAGCTAGCTAGACTCTGCATGCCGCTATTATATATAGAGAGAGGATCGGAGCGCCTGCCGCATTGGAAGAAGAAGGAGAAGGTCGAGGCTCCACGGCGCCAATTTGCAGCGGGAGAGAGAGGCATCACCGCATCAGACGTGGACCCTAGTGGGCGCTGCGAAAATACGAACGAGCTTGGTGCTTCACCTTTTTTTTGTCGTGAGCTGTCGCAGCCTCCAACAAAGCTCTCCCCAATGGCTGCTGCTGCTTCACTCGTTGCTGTCAGGGTGGTGGGGGTGCGGCGCTGCTGCTGTCCTTCTCCCATCGTGGACAAAAACGCATTACAAATAAAACAACAAAAAAGATACAAATAATGCATGCTTTAATCAAAATCCGTATCATAGCTTGTCTGCTGGTTTGCCACTCACCGGACTTAGCATACACACAAGGATTGAGGCATGTGCATGACACGTGCACACAATGAAGCCATTTTTGATCGGATATGAGCGGCAGTAGCGACCGATCAATTGAAAGTAACAAAAGATATCCCATTAGCTCAAAGCAATCTCCTTTAATTTCTTGTGACATCTTATCAGGTCAAGCGGAAAGACGCGGTACAACAGAGAGGGAGATGCGTGATATATCATGAATTCATGATCAGCAATTCAGCAAACGGTGCAGATAATGTGGACAGTGTTTCGGTTCGTTACTAGAACCTGCCGCACCATGCTGCAAGTTCCGCATCTAAAGGCAATTACATTGGTGTTGTATAATAGGTGGTCTAATACATTGTCAGTCATTAAATAATTATTAATTTGTGTGTATAAAATAAAATATTTATGAGTTGCATGGCAACAACAACATGTACAATAATAGTGATTATTGAGTGGTCTCAAAGTTCTAAATTTTAGCTTTAAGGAGATTGTCTCGCGAAATAACCACCTGGTTCTCTCACCACCATCTTTTTTTCATCCACATCATCAGAAATCCTACATGAAACTGCATGAAACAATCTATGAGACCGCTTACATGTATCAATGTACTTTCCCTAAGCTTGGAGTAGACGTTTGGTTTGTTACGTGCTTTGCTGAGCTAACAGAGCTTCCCACGTGATGGTAGTTCATTTTCCGTGCCGCGCCGCGCCTAAAGTCTGGCAACGAATCGTCTGCCCGATTTGTGGCGAGACCGCTATTCTGGCGTAGCAGGTTCACGTGACGAACCAAACAGACATAATCCTTGTACATCACCTGACAAAACTAGGAGGTGCTGATGCAATTATGTGGCTAATATAAAAAAAGCCATGTATTATTTTCAGTGATAGACGATGTGCTCATTGATAGTGAGGCGTCTATGATAAATTCATCAATAATCTCAAATTGAAATAGCTAGTCCAGTCTCTTGGAAGTGCTCATAGGGCAGTGTTTGCACCCTTGTATTCATAGAGGTAGGTACGTGTGTCGTGTGAATGTCTGCGTTGTTTGTACCGGTGTTTCAAACAAAAAAGCTTCATCCTACACTTGTTATATTATTTTTTCCTTACTTTACATGCATTGCCATCGGCTCTTTTTTGTTTCACCACTACGCATATAGCATACTCGTAGTCTAGTAGAGAAATAGGCATTAGTACTGATTACTTAAAGGTTCGGTGCCCGGTACTAATGGTCTCCGGACATATTAGTATTGGGTGAGGCTCCATTATCAGAAAATATGCATATAGTTCCGGTTGGGAAACCCTTTTAGTCCCGGTTTCTCAATCGGGGACAACGAAGGCGGGACTAAAAGTGGGTGGCTTTAGTCCTGGGTATATACCCGGAACTAAAGAGGGTTATTCCGAATAAAAAAAGCATCACGCCAATCAGGGCCCCTCCCTTGGCCCCACTGGGGTTCTTTCTCTCGATCCCCTCCAGCCCCACCAGTTTCATCCCGCAAATTCATTCAAAAAAATTCAATCACAAACTAAGATTGAGTTCATCAGTCCCCTCATCTATTCAGAAAAGTAAAAAAAATCATGGATCCGGGTGGTGGCTCCACCCGGGATTAAAAGGAGCCACCACCCGAGACTAAAGACCCCTGTTGCCTCTAGACATTGGACCCGGGACTAATGCTCGTATTAGTCCCAGGTACAACATCTGTCGTGACAAAAGGGTTGAACCGAAGGTGATTTTTTTCTACTAGTGCTCCATTCGGTAGTGTAACACCCCAGGTGTTTAATTAGCCTAAGCATGTAATTAAGCACTAAAGAGGAGAAATATAAAGGATTAAGATTGAGAGCTACTCAATAAGCACAAACTTGCCCTAGGGCACATTTTGGTAATTTTGCATAGGGTCAAAGATTGAAAGTTGTGCTGATTTTTTTCAAAGACTTGGAAAAAATTCCCAAGTGTTGAAAAGAGTGATGAAGGGCCATGTTTGTGTAAGAATATTGGAAAATATTCTATGGTACCAAGTTGGTCTATTGCTTGAAATGGACAGTTCTATCTATTCTGAAAAGAACCATGTGTTTATGGATCACATATTGTCGGACTTACGGATAGGCAGTCCACAAAGGGGTACCCAAGTGGTAAATTTGTAGGCAAAGACGATCGCAGAGCTAGGGAGCTCGAGGTAACATAAGAGACGCAAGATTTATACAGGTTCAGGCTACCCGTTTGATTATTACAGTTCATTAGAATTGTCGGTATCAATTTTTCAACTACTAGCAAGTCCATAAGGAGATCACGAAGCCATTCGGCCTCATCAGCGATGGTGTCTAATGCTGTGAGTTCTGCTTATATGGTAGACCTCATTAAGATGGTCTGCTTGCAAGACATTCAAGAGACAGCACCACCTCTAAAAGTGAACATATATCCACTCATGGCTTTTATCTCATCAACATCAGAGATCCAGTTTGAATCACTAAAACCCTCTAGTATTTTTGGGTACCTGGTACAGTGAATATCATAGCTTATTGTACCCACGAGATAGCTCATTACTATATCAAGAGCATTTTAATAATCTTCTCTCGGATTTGACACAAACTAGCAAAGC
>CM014278.1:50400-73708 GCA_004135705.1 Alloteropsis semialata
AGTTCAAGACTAAAACTTAAGCTTACCAAGACTTCACCGAAAACCCTTCAGAAGCTCTACTACTAGAACAACTTAACTACTAGACTAAGCCTAACACTTATGCAATTGGAGGTCTTTCTTCTGATGTGTGTTGTGCAGGAGCCGAGAGCATCTATTTATAGCATAGTAGGGCGGTGGAGAGGCAGCTCAAGGCGGTTGAGGTCGTTCGGCTATGGGGCCAGGTCGTGCACGATCCAAATGCGCCGACTAGCATCATGAACGGTCCAGATGCACCCCTGGAGTCGGTATGGAGCTGGTGGTCAAAGAGGGACTGATTTCGTCGCCCTTGAGGGTCGGCCGACGTGCCAGGTCCGCCGACATGGTCTTGGCTCCCCTCGGGCCCATCTTCTTCTATGTCTCTCCCTTGTGGGTCCTGAGGTCGGTTCTGTGTGGGTCGGCTTGAATTGAGTACATTTAGTTCGTGTTGTGGGCCCCTTAATCCGAGTGATTGACACATGTTTTTATCTTGTCCTTTGATCGAAACCGACACCCAAGCAGCGGTCAAGATGTTCCATGATTGTGCTTCTATGCATGGGAGAAAGCCCTCTTCAGGCTAGGTCAGCCGACCTAGGGGGTCGGGCGACCTGGGCCTGAGCCCAAATCCTGTCATCTTCTGCCATTTGATCCCTACACACAAATAATCTCCAAATACAAGTGGAACCATATTATTTGAAATAAAATGCATAAGAGATGTCATGTCTTTGTTTATTTCCAAGGTAGTTGACAGTCGTATTTCATCATTTAGTGACCGTCAACAAACTCCCGCAAGCTTACATCTTTGCTCGTCCCGAGCAAAGACTAGAACTTAGGCCCGTGGATTAGGAGTTGCTTCAAATTACTTCCCAGAAGTACCTATGTTCCAACAAGATATTCTTCTTTGAATTGAACAAGTTGGCAAAATCAATTCACCCTTTTTTTTACCATAACACTTATGGGGCTTGTAGCTTCTCATTGTCATGAGCGGTTGAGAGCTAGAATGACTTAGATAGAGTGCAATGAAAAACAAAGTTCCTCGGATGATGCTCTCGAGTCGCTCAATGTGTGTTTAATTCCTTACCACTAATCCTCTCGCAACTCTCATTTCTCTCAAGAAATATGAGGGGCTCATGATAGGAGAGTTTTCGGCACACTTGCATTGCATATATTATTAAGCCAAATCCATGATCCAAGAAGAATTAAATCATACACTCAAATCAAGATGTGCAAGTGTGGGGATAGTGGAATGAACTCCTAAAAAAATGATCTCTCCTAATAGATTTTATTATGAGAGCATGGCTATCTCTTATTTCTTTTTTTCTTCTTTTTTTTCTTTCTTCTCTTTTTTCTCACATAGCCCATGCCTCATTTTAGTAGCAACCCTTTTTTTAAGGAGAGATCAAGTCACACATGGAGTATTTCATTTATATGGATGGACGGCCTATTGTGCTTACTTCCAGAGTAGAAGTATAGCGTGTATGGTGTCGTGTACGTGATCTCGATTTTAAGAGCAGAAGTAAATCTCACAAGGATCACAATGAACTTGACAAAACTCAAAGCATTTGCAAGCGGCATTTATAGGGGCTTGAACTATTTGAATAACATGTGAGGCTTTGGTAGGCAAAAAAAATCATCATCGAGGAACCCAACAGCTCTTTTTTTTCAAAAAGAAAACTCTGGAACCAAGTCTTATTTGGAAAGAGAATAAAGCAACTCAAATCTTATCATATGTTAACCCCAACAGCATAGACTTGGATCATGCATTTGCTACCCACAAGTTTTAAGTTTAAGGGAAATTAACCATGAGCCAAAAAACTCAAAACTTAGGAGAAAAACATGTTGCAACCTTGGTACGAGAGGAAAATAAGAGCAACTATTGATCATTTCCAAGATAAAGACTTAGCATTCTTAGCATAACAATGATATTTATTTATTTATTTATTTATTATTTTTTATGCAACAATGCAAAAGCCTACTCTAAGATACATGTTACCTTGTGGAGGGAGTCCTCCCCCAAGCTTGTTCTTCTTACTGTTGGTGATACCTTGGGTTATTTGGGTCAAACCCTTGGTGTCGGATGTAGGTGTGCATATCCTACCATTCTTGCTGGATGCTAGTGTTGATGTTGTCGAAGCTTTGTATGGATTGCTCCCACCAAGCATTGGCTTGCTGCACATGCTGAGTCAAAGTATTGTCAATTCTATTTGTAGTTACCTCTAGATCCCCCATGCAGTTGGACAGTCCCTCCATTGTACGCCCCATTTCCCATGTCAAGAAAGAGCGTCAGGGGGCAAAAGGAGGAGGGCTACTTGAGCTTCATGACTGGTACTGGTCCTGTGTTTGACATTAGGAGTAACTGGCATCTTGCCAGTTAGATCCACCTGCCATGTATGTTGGTGGCGCTTGTTCCCAACCTGCTTGCCACTCCTCACGTCTTGACATGCTCCTTGTCACCCTGCCAGAAACACTACTCCTTCGGGGAGCATCTTCTTGTTCTAACTGCAGGGTTAGTGTATGACATCTGTACAACCAATATTCCTGTGCTGGCAACAGAATTCTGGTTGTACTTTTATGGTAATGCATAACAAGAGATTGATCCGGAGCATGAACAATAAGATGGCCTTGCACAAAATGGGTATCATCCAATAAAATTCGAGGCTGGGGAAGAAATTCAACTCAATAATGCGGTAAAATCCACATGCTTGAAAAGATGCGAGTGACTAAGGAAGTACACTCGATTGAGCCTTGCCTTGCAAAAACATCCATCTAGTGTTCAATCATGAATTTGACTGGGAAATCTTGATTTTTTTGACCAGTGCATATAATATTTTCAATTCATCAATGCGAACGATTCTAAGATCATTTCTCGAAAAAAGAGTCATGGCAATCCAACGATGCATCAAACGCAAAGTAGGATTATGAATATGACTTGTTCTAGGGGAAGAACAATCTGAAGTCCCAGCGATATCTTTCCAAAACGAATCTCTCACAAAATGGTTCAAAGATTTATCAACCTCAAGACTGCATCTTTTATGGAAAACAAGATTAAGGCTAAGTTGTTGCCATGAGAAAGTGCTCATTTCTTAGAAAATGAAAAGAAATACCCGTCCCTAGTTTGCAAGGTTGCTAAAAATTGAATCGTTATTAAGTGGCCACCCTGCTCTGGGATATTAGCAAAATCCGACCAACCCACAGCATTCCAAACAATTCCAAGGTCAGTGGCCATACCTGATTTCTCCATAAACTCATCAGTGAAAGAATGGGTGTGTTCAAAGGAACGAGTCAGGAAAATGTTGTATGCATGTTGTTCATAGCCTTCTTGGAGGTTGAGTTGGTTGTTGATGATGAATGCTGGCTTGCTATCTTCATCGTTGTTGCTGCTGCTACTGCCATTGCCACCACCTTCTGCGGTGGCGCCATCAGCTTGGTGCTCGTGGGAGATCTCCATGGAGTGGCGGGTGTACTGACTTTGCTGGCTTCTCATCCCTTCAGAGCTAGCGATCTCCGTGCTGGAAGAGACGAGCTCTGTGTTTCCAGAGTGGTGGCTCTATCTTGAACTTCTTGCCTTCTTTACGAGAACTCACATGATATTCATGGTTCCTGCAAGAGAGCACAGGACAAAACTCGTGGAGACTAAAAGATTAGCGTGAGCGAGTTAGTCGTCCAGAAGTCAGTCGTTATTGCGGGGCATGGTCGCCTCCACAATGATCATTCTTGTGGGTTGTAACACACCACAAACTCGTTCTTGAGGGGTTGAGAACCACTACAACACAGTGTGACCAAGGTAACCAGATTATTTAGTAGAAATAAACAACATTATTATTTCTTTGTTTTCCTCTTTTTTAAGTTGAGAGCTAAATTCTTGAGAAACCTAAGCAGGGAGAAGAGAAAAACTGAGGGCTCACGGCAGTTCGGTTGGGGGGCAAGGAACAGAGGCAATGGGCATCGGCTTTTGTGTCTTTGGTATAGATTCTAGGAGCTCCGGATTTCTCTGACACACACTGACATGAACACTGTAGTGCTACTATTCACCGAATCGGTTTTTCTCTTTCCTCCCTTTCCCTCTCACAGAGCTAGCAGCCGGAGCTGCTGATAAAGCATGAAATTGCGGCCTAAACTGGAGTACTGGAATGGCCGATGGCTTGGGTCGGCCGACTGCACCGCTGGCCCAAGTCAGGAGGTTATTTAATGGTTGTGCGTTGCTGCACTATTAGTCATACACTACTACAGCAGGAGCATCACAGGCGGTTCGGTTGCCCACATCACAGGCGGTTTTCAAAAGTGGCGCTGGTTAAGTGGCGCTGATAATCGCATTTTCACAGTCGGTTTTTAACCGGCTGTGAAAACTGATTTTCACAGCCGGTTTTTCTCTTGAACCGGCTGTGAAAATAGTTTCACAGCCGGTTTTGAACCTTGGAAACCTTCTGCGTCACGCGCTATCACAGCCGGTTTTTTGTCAAAAAACCGGCTGTGAAAGTGCATTTTCACAGCCGGTTTTCTTCGAAACAAAACCGGCTGTGAAAGGGCATTTTCACAGCCGGTTTTCTGCAAATAAAAACCGGCTGTGAAGGGCATTTTCACAGCCGGTTTGAACCGGCTGTGATGTGTTTTTCCAGAATAAAAAAAATAATTAGAATGTCTCAATTTTCACAGCACAATAATTCACAAATATATAATGCATTCACAATTCATCACCAACATAGTACATTTGCAATCCATATATCAACTTTATTACATGAAGTCTAATACAAGTTTATTACATCAAGAAGCATGTGATTTTTTCTCATCCACTCACACATCATTTCGGCCTCCTTTGCCATACCCTTAAATTGAATCCATCCATCACTTTGCAGTTACGGTGAAACTGATAAAGAAGACTGAAATATGGCTAACCTGATCAAGAACAAATTGGGAGCCCCATGGTCCACTGCTACTCCACCTCGCAGTCCCCCGTCTGCACCAGCTTGCCCACCTGCACCAATGAAAATTAAGTTGTAGGTTCGCATGATCTTTCCCACAATTTCTATGACCATGGCGGAAACATGATGAACATCTAGTGCTGCAACATATTCTTAGACAGTTATTACCTCACTGAAGAAAAAAAAATGCACTAAATTTAAGTAAAAGGGGCTGGGGGGAAAAGAAACACAAACTACTCAACATTAAAGTATATTCACTTGTCATGCTTTCCCCTTTTTTGCAAATTAACATAACAAGGTACCAGTATTCAACATTAATGTATTAAGTATATACCATTATTTGACAGCAACACATTGGGGGAGGGAGGAATGAAAATAGCGAGGAGGAATAATAGGATGGAAAATTTTACCCCCATAGATGCTCCTAATCTCAGTTTCATGACCCTACATTGGTTTTGAATAATTTACTATAAGAGCAAGGGAATGTTCAATCCTGAATGCAATAGCCATGCAACAGTCTGTAAATCATCATCTCAGTTTTGAATTTCATCTGTTTGGATAATTGCATTTGTAAGGAATTAAGGATGCGAAGAGTAATGGACAAGCAAATTCAGCAATAGAAATTATGCGTCCTAAAGCTTAGTTCACTCTAAAACTACATAAATTTAATAAGCATTTACCTTGGTTAATCCACACCACAGCCACATAGTCGCATGCTACAGCTACATGCTCAAAATACCAACGGAATAACAGACAGCCATGGTACAGAATGGTTAGGCTGCCATGGTACCTAACCAAGAATTCTGCCACAGCAGACTTAGCCCTGTAATCACTATATAGATGTCATCAAGTACTAATCTCATTATATGCTGTTCTATCCATTAATTTAAACTTCCTAAGCATCTATGGTATTTTGCCTTCAGTGTACTACATCAATAGGGAAACTATAAATTGAGAAAAAGGCTGATCTAAAAGTGCAAACATTATCCTAAGCAAGCGTTGTCCATCAGTGTTGGCAATTATTTTTATTCCATTGTCACTTGTTGTAACAGCGACTGATGAGCCTTCTCTATTGCATCTCAAATGAGGGCTTGCCACAAAATTATGAGTAAAAGAGTGTTAAGAATGCAGGTAATAGACCAAAAAAAAAAGATACCAACAGGCAGTCACCATCACAATCTGTCATATCACAGAATTTGACAAGAAGTCGATCGAACCAACTATAAAATGGGAATGTCAGAATGAATAATCAACGGAATTTGGGAAATAACACTTGTTGTTCATTAAAAAACACTTGTTGTTCCCACCTAATCTAAGTTTCTCCTTGGCTTGACATTATGAGGAACACTCTCAAGGGAATGGAAATGTTAAGCTACTACTCATAATTAAACAATTAATTGAAAATTTTCTGCTAACCTCAACCAGTACATACACTGCTCCATTTCATTTCAGTTAGATATAGAAACATTTCAGGCATTAGACTATGCCCTATCTCATTGCAAAATTTGCCAATCCTTAAGGGACCCAATTCAGGATGTAAGATAGATTGATTCACTCAACTGATAAACTCTTAGAAATCCTTTATGGATAATCTTCTGCTGTTTTTATTTTGTTTTTCTACTACTAACGAAGGGAATAATAGTAGTGAAAAGGGAAGTGTAAAAAAATTGGCTTGACATTAATCAATCAGTTGCTATGAGTGCTAACAAAATTCTTAAGAGGCCAACATTATCTTGTACCTGCTGCACGACGGGTGGCTTCATGTGTCCCTCAAAGATCCTGCGCTAGCAGTGGTGGGTCAACGCATTTGCTAAGGTTGGCCTCGCAGCCGCCGCTGCTGCAGACGCCGCCACACGAGGTGCTGGAGGCCGCCGCCGCCGTTGTGCCTCAGCACCTCATCCGCCACGACCAAGCTAGGCAGCTGCCGCCGACGAGCCAGCCCGTTCGCACCGCGTGCAGCGCCCCAGCCCACACGCGTCTCCTCGAGCGACCTGAGCCGGGAGACGACCTCGGCGCGGCGGCGGACCATGTCCTCGGGCACGTCGTCGGTGCCGTGGAGCGACTTGTGGATGTCCATGGCGTAGTCCACCATGTTGGTGCCGCTGAGGAGGCGGATCTTGGCCTCCAGGATCTCCGGCTCCGAGTAGAGCTGCCGCTCCTGCAGGAACTCGAGGAGCGGGAACACCAGGTGGCGGTCCATCTGCGCCGCCAGAAGCGCGGTGAGGTCGTGCTCCGCCATGGCCGGTGCTGCGAGCTCTCCTCCCTGACTCCGGGGGCGGCTAGGGTTAGGGTTTCGAGGGGGCGGCGGCGCGGGGAGGGAGGAGACGAGGAGAGGAGGGGAGACGAGATGGGCCGGGCTGGGGTTTTTGTGGTTTTGTGGATCGGCTGCCGTTAGCTATCGTCCCCAGTGTAAACGGACGGCTAAGATGAGGCCTTGCCTTAGATCAGTCGTATTGGTTCGAGATTGTGAATAATGTGCAGTACCGGCTTCTCAAAATGGCAAGATCTTTGTGCGATGGAGTCATTCATTGAAATAGTGGCTCATGGAAAAAAATCCAACAATTTTCGGAGAAGGTTTAGGCATTTCCGTATTTTTTCTCAAAAAAATGCCCAGAAATTCAAATAAAGCATGGAAAATCATTAACGTTGTCGAAAAAAGCCGAAACTCGTCCGGGGCAACTTATATGCGTCCTAACACCTATAAAAAATGATAGACCTTGTATATGAGCATACAAAGTTGTCTCGGTGCAGAAACGTGAAAGAATACGCTAAGTCCTATAGAAGTGTGTCGAGTATGTTTGAGATTGTGAACAATGTGCAGTACCGGGTTCTCAAACTGACAAGATCTCTCTGCGATGGAGTCATGCATTGAAATAATGGCTCATGAAAAAAATCCAACAATTTTCGGAGAAGGTTTAGCCATTTCCGTATTTTTTTGCAAAAAAATGCCCAGAAATTCAAATAAAAGCATGGAAAATCATTAACGTTGTCGAAAAAAGCCGAAACTCGTCCGGGGCAACTTATATGCGTCCTAACACCTATAAAAAATGATAGACCTTGTATATGAGCATACAAAGTTGTCTCGGTGCAGAAACGTGAAAGAATACACTAAGTCCTATAGAAGTGTGTCGAGTATGTTTGAGATTGTGAACAATGTGCAGTACCGGGTTCTCAAACTGACAAGATCTCTCTGCGATGGAGTCATGCATTGAAATAATGGCTCATGAAAAAAATCCAACAATTTTCGGAGAAGGTTTAGCCATTTCCGTATTTGTTTTGCAAAAAAATGCCCAGAAATTCAAATAAAGCACGAAAAAATATTAACGTTGTCGAAAAAAGCCGAAACTCCTTCGGGGGACCTTATATGTGTCGTAACACCTGTGAAAAATGATAGACCTTGTATATGAGCTTCCAAAGTCTTCTCGGTGCAGAAACGTGAAAGAATACGCTAAGTCCTATAGAAGTGTGTCGAGTATGTTTGAGATTGTGAACAATGTGCAGTTCCGGGTTCTCAAAATAACAAGATCTTTTTGCGAGGGAGTCATGCATTAAAATAATGGCCCATGAAAAAAATCCAACAATTTTCGGAGCAGGTTTAGGTATTTCCGTATTTGTTTTGCAAAAAAATGCCCAGAAATTCATTTAAAGCACGGAAAAACATTAACGTTGTCGAAAAAAGCCGAAACTCCTCCGGGGCACCTTATATGCGTCCTAACACCTGTGAAAAATGATAGACCTTGTATATGAGCTTACAAAGTTTTCTCGGTGTAGAAACGTGAAAGAATACGCTAAGTCCTATAGAAGCGTGTCGAGTATGTTTGAGATTGTGAACAATGTGCAGTACCGGGTTCTCAAAATGACAAGATCTTTCTGCGAGAGAGTCATGCATTAAAATAATGGCCCATGAAAAAAATCCAACAATTTTCGGAGCAGGTTTAGGTATTTCCGTATTTGTTTTGCAAAAAAATGCCCAGAAATTCATTTAAAGCACGGAAAAACATTAACGTTGTCGAAAAAAGCCGAAACTCGTCCGGGGCAACTTATATGCGTCCTAACACCTATGAAAAATGATAGACCTTGTATATGAGCATACAAAGTTGTCTCGGTGCAGAAACGTGAAAGAATACGCTAAGTCCTATAGAAGTATGTCGAGTATGTTTGAGATTGTGAACAATGTGCAGTACCGGGTTCTCAAACTGGCAAGATCTCTCTGCGATGGAGTCATGCATTGAAATAATGGCTCATGAAAAAAATCCAACAATTTTCGGAGCAGGTTTAGGTATTTCCGTATTTGTTTTGCAAAAAAATGCCCAGAAATTCATTTAAAGCACGGAAAAACATTAACGTTGTCGAAAAAAGCCGAAACTCGTCCGGGGCAACTTATATGCGTCCTAACACCTATGAAAAATGATAGACCTTGTATATGAGCACATAAAGTTGTCTCGGTGCAGAAACGTGAAAGAATACGCTAAGTCCTATAGAAGTGTGTCGAGTAGGTTCGAGATTGTGAACAATGTGCAGTACCGGCTTCTCAAAATGGCAAGATCTTTGTGCGATGGAGTCATTCATTGAAATAGTGGCTCATGGAAAAAATCCAACAATTTTCGGAGAAGGTTTAGGCATTTCCGTATTTTTTCTCAAAAAAATGCCCAGAAATTCAAATAAAGCATGGAAAATCATTAACGTTGTCGAAAAAAGCCGAAACTCCTCCGGGGCAACTTATATGCGTCCTAACACCTATGAAAAATGATAGACCTTGTATATGAGCATACAAAGTTGTCTCGGTGCAGAAACGTGAAAGAATACGCTAAGTCCTATAGAAGTGTGTCGAGTATGTTTGAGATTGTGAACAATGTGCAGTACCGGGTTCTCAAACTGACAAGATCTCTCTGCGATGGAGTCATGCATTGAAATAATGGCTCATGGAAAAAATCCAACAATTTTCGGAGAAGGTTTAGCCATTTCCGTATTTTTTCTCAAAAAAATGCCTAGAAATTCAAATAAAGCATGGAAAATCATTAACGTTGCCGAAAAAAGCCGAAACTCGTCCGGGGCAACTTATATGCGTCCTAACACCTATGAAAAATGATAGACCTTATATTTACCATAAAATTAGAAAATATGATGTTACATTAGCAATTGTTATGCAAAGACATGTTTTTCTATTATCTACTAAGTTGGAAAGAAACAAGTCATATGAAAAAAATCCAAGACATATAAATTAATATAAAACAAACACTACTAAATGAAATATCATGATTTTATAAAAATTTAGAAGAAAGAACCATCAAATTTGGAATTAGTATGAGGGAGAAACACCAGTTACAAATTTTAATGCTGGATTAAAAAGAGAAAGATGAAACATAAATGTATTAAAATAATGGCTCATGGAAATATAAATACTAATTGCTGAATATAAATACTAATTATTATAAAATATAAATACTAATTGTCGAATTATAATTATTACATAGAGGGAAGTAAATGTTGAAACATTACATAAAATTAATAATAGTACATAGAAGGTTTTAACATTACATAAAATTAATAATAGTACATAGAAGGTTTGAATATTAAATAATGATTACAAAAATAATGGTGAAAATGGTGTTTGTGTCGGGTTGGGGAAGAAGGAGGGGAGGGGAGGCAGCACATATATGGGTGCGCCATTTTCACAGGCGGTTTTTAAGAAAAACCGCCTGTGATAATGCATTTTCACAGCCGGTTTTTTAAAACCGGCTGTGAAAATGCATTATCACAGCCGGTTTTTCTTAAAAACCGCCTGTGAAAAAAGCCTGCAAATGTCAGGTTTTGTCAGATGAAAAACCGGCTGTGATAGGTGGTTTTCACAGCCGGTTTTTGAGCCGAACCGGCTGTGAAAACCGAGCCCTTTTCACAGCCGGTTCGGCTCAAAAACCGGCTGTGAAAACCACCTATCACAGCCGGTTTTTCCTTTTCCAGCCGCAGCACTAGAAAAACCGACTGTGATAATATTTTCTGCGCCACTTTCAAAAAACCGGCTGTGAAAATAGTGACTTGAAAAATGGTTTCTGTAGTAGTGTAGCTAGACTCTGCATGCCGCTATTATATATAGAGAGAGGATCGGAGCGCCTGCCGCATTGGAAGAAGAAGGAGAAGGTCGAGGCTCCACGGCGCCAATTTGCAGCGGGAGAGAGAGGCATCACCGCATCAGACGTGGACCCTAGTGGGCGCTGCGAAAATACGAACGAGCTTGGTGCTTCACCTTTTTTTTGTCGTGAGCTGTCGCAGCCTCCAACAAAGCTCTCCCCAATGGCTGCTAGCTGCTGCTTCACTCGTTTCTGTCAGGGTGGTGGGGGTGCGGCGCTGCTGCTTCCTTCTCCCGTCGTGGACAAAAACGCATTACAAATAAAACAACAAAAAAGATACAAATAATGCATGCTTTAATCAAAATCCGTATCATAGCTTGTCTGCTGGTTTGCCACTCACCGGACTTAGCATACACACACAAGGATTGAGGTGTGTGCATAGCCGCAAAACGTGGTTCGGGTCCTTGGGAGGATCAACTTGTCAAACCTTTCCCCTTCTAGGGAATCGTCTCTTGCGGATTGGTGGTCGCTCATGAGTAAGAGGGTTCCTAAGGCCGCTCGAAAAGGCTTTGATACTCTAGTTCTTTTGGTCGCTTAAAGTCTTTGGAAGGAGAGGAACCACCGGGTCTTTGATAGGTCGGCTCTTCAGCCGGTCGCCCTCGCACCGAACATCTTGGAAGTCGTGCGTGTCTGGCTGTTGGCAGGTTTTCGGGATCTGCGGTTCATCCTCTTCCCTCGCCGGGGCGCTGGAGCGTAGTTCTTTAGTTTCCTCTTCTTCTTCTAGTTTCTTCTAGTTTGTTTGTTGTCTTGTGGTGTCGTTTTTGTTATTGTTTGTAAACTGCACTGTTTAAACTCATCCTTCTTCTCTTAATGAAATACGTGCCAAGCACGTTCTCTAAAAAAAATGATTGAGGCATGTACATATGACACGTGCACACAATAATTGAAGCCATTTTGATCGGATATTGGGATATGAACGGCAGCAGCGACTGATCAAGTGAAAGTAGCAAAAGATATCCCATTAGCTCAAAGTAAAGGTGACATCTCCTTTAATTTCTTGTGACATCTTGTCAGGTCAAGCGGAAAGGCGGTACAACAGAGAGGAAGAAGCTGATATATCATGAATTCATGATCAGCAATTCAGCAAACGGTGCACATAGCGTGGGCAGTGTTTCGTTCGTTACCAGAAGCTACCACAGCATGCTGCAAATTCTGCGTCTAAGAGCAATTACATTGATGTTGTCTACTAGGTGGTCTAATACATTGTTAGTAATTAAATATTTTTTTAATTTGTGTATATAAAATAAAATATTTATGAGTTGCATGGCAACAACAATGGTGATTGAGTGGTCTCAAAGTTCTAAATTTTAGTTTTAAGGAGGTTGTCTCGCGAAATAACCGCCTGGTTCTCCCACCTCCATCTTTTTGCTCCACATCATCAGAAATCCTAGGTGGAATTGCATTAGACAAGCTATGAGACTGCTTACACGTATCAATATACTTGCCCTGCTAGAATACCAGGAATTCAAAACAAAGATTCTTCTTTTCTTACTTATTCATTCAATTCATTTCAAATAAGACGTATCTTGTTCAAGCCAATAAAAAGAGCTGAGGTTATAGTTAAAAACAACCAGTAGAAAACCGAAATAACTAGTTATAGTAAGCATGAAGAGGTTAAATTCCATTTATTTATTTTTACTACACTACATATGTTGGCAGAGCACTAACCTAAGTTAAGTTATGGAAAATTCATAATTCATCGGTTATTTCAGATAATACTAAAAAACAAGGTTTGGGGTAGGCGTTTGGCTTGTTACGTGATTTGCGGAGCTATCAGAGCTTCCCACGCAATGGTAGTTCAATTTCCGCACCAAGCCTCGCCAAAAGTCTCGCGACGAATCATCTGCCCGATTTGCGGCAAGATCTCTATTCCAACGTGGCAGGTTCACGTGACTAACCAATCAGACCTGATCCTTGTGCATCACCTAACAAAACTAGCGGGTGACTGGCACAATTACGTGGCTAATACAAAAAATGAGGTATTTTTTTAGTGGTAGATGACGTGCTCATCGATGTGAGGCGCATACGACGAATTCGTCAATAATCTTAAATTCAAATAGCTGGTCCAGACTCTCGGAGGTGCCCCATAAGAGTAGGGTTTACATCATTGTATTTATAGGGGTGAGTATCCATATTCTTTGAATATCTGTGTTGTTTGTACCGGTGTTTCAGAAAAAGTTTCATCCTACACTTGTTATAGTATTATTTCTTTACTTTACATTGCCATCGGCTCTTTTTTCTTTCACCACTACGCATACAACATACTCTTAGTCTCCAGTAGAGAATTAGGCATTTGTCTAGAGGAAAAAAAGACATTGGCACCAATTGCTTAAAGGTCCGGTACGACACAACGGCTAGCCTCAGTGAGACACCACCCGGTACTAGTGCTCTCTGAACACATTAGTACCGGGTGAGGTTTCATGTGGTAGTACTAATTTGACGGCTATAAAGGGGCTTCTTTCTCCCCTGGCCCAGGCCATGAATAAGTCGAGCTCATGTTCATAGCGAGCTGTGGCCAGAGGGGAGATGCACTGCTCAAATTGCCATAATTTTGTGGAGGTTTTCATTATCCAAGTGTTTCAAAAGGCTTAAGTGTCGAATTTATCGTTCGGCAGTCCACCCGGGGTACCCAAGTGGTTGATTTGTAGGCAAAGGGCAATTGCGAGACTAGGGAGCTCGAGGTAACACAGAGACGCAAGGTTTATACAGGTTCGGGCTACCCGGAGGTATAACACCCTACGTCCTGTGCTCGGAGGTGTTGTATTGCTTTGCTCGGCAATGCTCCGGAGAACAATGGTGAGTTTGGTGGTTACAATGAAGGGAGGCGAATGGCGTAGGATCAGATGGTCTAAGGGGGTCGACCTAGGCCACCTTATATAGGCTGACGACCTAGGGTTTACAAGTCGGTTATCTCTAATTGTATCTGGCTACAACTAGGAAACTAATCCGAGTTGGTTGCAACGTAACCTCCGTGATCCTTGGGCGAGATCCAAGTATATCGCCGCATGCCTGGCGGGTCAAGTCTCCATCAGTCTTGTCCGTCAAGTCGGGGATCCTCGTGGGCCGGCCCTGGGTTGGCCCACATCGCTGTCCGACATGGGCCCAGGCCGACTGTCCACCCAGTCGGCAGTGGGCCTAGGGGTACCCATATCCCAGAAGTCCCCGAGCAACGTGTAGGCGCGTGGTGGACTGCTGATGAAGAAATGAAGCCTCTATAGTCGGCTAAAGCGTCTTTGTCGACAGGCCAACACAAGGGTGGGAGGTGCTCAAAAAAGAAACGGTAGGTCATCCGGGATGACCCTGGGCAGACCCAGGGGCGCAACCCCGAGTGGCATAGTGCCGAGTTGTGTCCAGTATGGACACCATGAAGGACTGTGCCACTTTGGGAAAGTGACACATCTTAATGGGGCATATGGAGAGTGACGCAAGGAGCTCTTCATATGGAGTAGTTCCTGAGCATTGGGCCGATTAGAAAAATCGGGCTAATGGTCAAGAAGAAGAATCGCCAAGCTTCGAGGCAGTCAGGCCGTCCAAAGGATAAGGTTACCACGGGTGTCTGGACACACTGTGACAAAAACAGTACTCATGTGAGCGCACAGAGCGCACCCGTGATTAAAAGCTGTCGAAGACATTAAGGGCGGTCCGAGTGCCTCAAAGGGAGGAGCTGCGCAGCTCAGAGCTCACGCGCCGTACAGTGTAACCGGGGTCACATATATATAGTTAGCACTGGGCTATAAATAGACGCCGATGTCAGGGACCTTCACAGCACTAGTAGAAATCTGTAGACACCATTGAGGAAATATGTTGGAGACTTGGCATTGGGTTCATCCACCGGGGAGGAATCTTGGGGACTTGAGATTATGTTGCTAGAAGAGTGCTTGCGATGGTCTTGAGGTGTTAGTGAGCATCTGAATGCTCCTCCGTTCTCTCTCCACATTGCCTTGGGCCGAGGGCCTTGAAGGGTGAAATGCTTGTAGAGCCGGTCGAGCTTGGAGGCAGTCTCACGCAACCCTCAAGTTCGGGCAGCTTGTCGTTGGTCGCCATGATGCCAGAAGAGAGCTTGCGATGAGCTCATGTGGACGAAGCTTGTTGCGTATGCAACAGCTCACGCACCAACAACTGCCCATGGCTGTCGTCTTGGCGGCCAATGCTTTTTTGCTCTTGTAAGCGGCCCATGGCCGGCTTCTCTTTGTAATTGTATAGCCTCTTGATAATGAAGAACCTTCATTCGTGGCCTGGCCCTGTGTGTCGTTGCTGCTTTCCTCAGCCTAAGGGCCAACCTTTTCAGGCAAGTCCTTGGCTGAATTCATAACGCCAAGTCCCCGAGCATCGGGGCCGACCGAGTCGCGGAGACCCGCTGACCGAAGTCGTAGCGCCGAGGCCCCGAGCGTCGGGGCTGGCTGAGTCGCAGAGACCAGCTGACTGGAGTCGTAGCGCCGAGTTCCCGAGCGTCGGGGCTGGCCGAGTCATGGAGACCCGCTGACCGGAGTCGTAGCGCCGAGTCCCCGAGCGTAGGGGCTGGCCGAGCCGCAAAGACCCGCTGACGGAAGTCATAGCGCTGAGTACCCGAGTATGGGAGCCGGACCAGCCACCCAAGTTGCCTCCTGCCCCGAGCCAAATAGGTCGGCTGGATGACAGGAAGCACGCCGAGTCGTCGTCTGTGGCGCCCAGCCCACGAGCCTGGGAGCCGAGCAAGCCACCGAGTTGCCTCCTGCCCCAAGCCAAAGAGGTCAGCTGGATGACGGGAAGCATGCTGAGTCGTCGTCTGGGGTGCCCAGCCCCCGAGCTTGGGAGCCGGGTGAGCCGCCGAATCGCCTCCCGCACCCAGCCACTAAGCTGAGAGGTCGGCCGGGTGATAGGAAGCACGCACTGAGTAGTTTCTAAGTTGCAGAATGACAACATAAACATTATATAGCATAATGTTGAATATTTGAATAACTCGGAGGTTTAATCGCCGCAAAAGGTAAAGCTTTGTATATCCTGCTCTTATCAGGTGTATAATTTCCCCGGGTAGTTGACCTGCTACGTTTAAGCACCTGACCCTGCTAACCACTGCTCACAGAGAGGATGGCTTACCATAGGCTACATTGCTCAGTAGGGAAGCTTAGATGTAGGCGGCACGCAGGATCGAGGTTTCACGGATTAAGACGTGTGCTACCCAAGTACTTTTAGCGACCGTTAAGAGGGACGAACAAGCCGCAAAACAGCCGGAACTATGCGGAAACAACAGCATGAGCTGAGCACCCATGAGGTGCAGTCTGGATGGACCAGGCCTTATATGCAGTCGGAGCGTGACCGAGGTGGTCGGTGAAAGGCCCGGAGGCACAGGAGAGCTGAGGTGTGCGAAGGTATACGGAAGCCGTAAAATATTTAATTGAAAATAATACTTAGCTTGATCCGTATCAAGTCGGAGAATCATCATGTTGTCCTTGTGTGCCGTCATCATCATGGACGAGTCGTTGAGGCTGATCATAAAGTCGGCCAGTCGGGACTGGAACACCGGTTGCCTAGAACTCGTGCGTCAGTGCCGAATAGTTTTTGTCGCCGGTGCATCCATGTAGCAGTGTATTTGTTTGCCACAGAAAGCCATGCCCTTTGATCTATACACTGACGGAGATTGCATGCAAGCCGAGCCCTGCCGGCCATTGCGAGATAGCTTCTGATAGAGTGGTGACGTCGGTTAGCTGCACACGCAGCAGAGCTAGTCGTGGACGGACGTGTATCCCACACGGACTCGGAAGATGTCCCTGTGTTTATCCTCGTGGACGCAAAAGGAGCATCTCACGTAACAAGGAAAGAAATAAAATAACCTTGATTAGCTGTTGCAATGAAAGAGATAAAAATAAATTGGAAGGAAAGAGAATAAAGCTTCCATGTTGTGGCGTTATTATCCCATGCAAGACCTTGATGGGAACAAGTCCCACGAACAGATCGGAGGCAGAGATTGGATCAGGACTCTGCAGTCTCGAGTTCTTCCGTCCGGCTGGGTGCCGCGGACTATAGCATGGATGCAATGCATACGATTTTTAGACGAGCATGGATACGGCAAGCATATCAGCCATAATTGCACCACACCGACTTGACGTCAATGTACAGATCGAGTCTTGGCTGCGATGCCGCCGCTAACGCGAGATGCAAATTGATTTGCTCGCGCTACGCCGTGACACGGATGTCGAGTTAGGGAAGACGACGTGAAGACGATCTGTCATCGAGCTAGCTGTTGATGTCCCACGATCTCCCCTACCTGGCGCGCCAACTATCGGATTTATCATCCGGCAGTACACACCCGGGGTACCCAAGTGGTTGATTTGTAGGCAAAGGGCAAAAGCGAGACTAGGGAGCTCGAGGTAACACAGAGACGCAAGGTTTATACAGGTTTGGGCTACTCGGAGGTATAACACCCTACGTCCTGTGCTCGGAGGTGTTGTATTGCTTTGCTCGGCAATGCTCCAGAGAACCACTAGTAGAGAAACCGGATATAGTCCCGGTTGGAAACTGGATTTAGTCCCGGTTATCCAACCGGGACTACGCCACCGGGACTAAAGGTCCCAGCCTTTAGTCCCGGGTATTTACCCGGGACTAAAAGCCACATTTAGTCCCGGGTAATACCAACCGGGACTAAAGGGTCTCCACGCGGCGCCCATGGTGGAGCCCCTCTAGTCCCGGTTGGTATTACCAACCGGGACTAAAGGGCTTTTTTTTTTTCTTTTCTGTTTTTCTTTTTCTTTTTCTTTTCTGGTTTCTTTTATACAGAGATACGTATTATACCTGTATAATAATATACGTATATGTCCATATATGTATTAGTTATACGTCACTAATGCATTAAACTATTAATACTGATATTAATATATACGGTAATAATATTAAACTTATATATATTTAAATAAAACAAATTTTGATAAATCTAAGATTAATATTAATATTTACATCAAGATTTCAATATTAATATTTACACCAAGATTTCAAAGGAGCATATACAAAATTCCTAATATTTGCTCCTTGTATCGGGCTCGTGTCCATCCCACCAGAACGCCCCTGTCTTGCTCACGACCTCATCGATTATAAATCCGCAGAGTGTCTCTTGAATCGCCGCGACTCTTTGGTCCGGTAAGATCTCATCTTTCATACGCATCATCTGAGGATGTGGTTAATAGAAAATATAAATAATAGCTTTTATGACTCACATGCATGCATACATACATATAGATTTCAATGGAAATGGAACATACCGTCAGGTCCCAATTAGTGACGATCGTCTTATGCCCTACAAGAGTGTGCATGTACTCACAGACATAATATCCACATAAATTGGTGCCTTGATTCTGCCTATAACACTTTATAGGAGAAATAGTCAAGTCATTACATGCATAATCATGATAATGAAACAAAAAAGAGATGTTGGTCTATGTATAGTAGTATTTACCGGAAAGTCTCCCTTGATACCAAGTTGTTCCTTGAATGGACCTTTTTGCTCTGTACGAAACTTTTTCCAACACCTGCGCACACCATATGAAATAAATGGAATTCTTGGCTGAGCTAAAGAGGAATAATAGTGCGAGGACGAAAATTACTTTTGAAGGAGGTCAATCATTGGTTGGTACGCGTCCCGTGGTCCCCTCAATGAGTCCATGATGGTCAACAAGCTTATGTCCGGTTGTATAACAAATAATATCCAATGAAACCTATTTACATGCAAGTTTTGTACCAAGAGTCACGTCAATTGAAATAAAAATTATGTTAGGAAGAAAACTAAAAGATGCACAAGACAGTAAAAGTACTCACCCAAAGTTGTAAGGAAATAGAATCATTGTCTTGTAATGTTGTACACGTAAGAATCTGTCAATGTTGTTCATTGTGTCTTCATAAAAATTTAGTAACATATGCTGGTTTACAGTTTTTGGGTCGATGAAGCCCAAGTGGAAGTATGAGTTTTTCCTGCATTCTTCAATCTCCGTTCTACAGGATACAATTTAAAAAAAATAAATATTTAATAATAGGTTGACAATACATAGAAGACGTTAAATATAGAAATAAATGAAGCACTTACAGCACCCAGCAGCTGAGGAGAGACACGTCAAGGGCATCCCTATGGTATATCTGGTAAAATTCTGAGAATTCCAGATACATAACATTATCGCCACGAAAGTAGTCATCATCTCTAATCTTCAATCCCACCATGTTCTGGCCTTGGGCCGACGCCTGAAGGTACCATTCATGTAATCTGTACATTTTTGTTGACAGCGTGTTGTACGTATTGGGGTCAACTAGAGGTAAGCCAAGCTGAAATGGCCACCTTGGTATAGCCTTTGGGGTCTTACTCTCATCTAGCATTTGCGAGGGCGTCATTCCTGCCCCTTTGCAAAACTCAAGCAGGTCGACCGGTCCAATTCCAGCATTCACCATGAGTGGATCAATTGTTTGCCTCTCCTGCTCACCGAGCTGAGCAACAGCCTTTCCCTTCCTTTGTTGCTTGACGCTCTTGTGGCTCTTGGTAGACTCTTGGCTCTGTTGACTCCGTCGCTCCTTCTCCTCCCTTTGATTCTTCTCATACGATTTCTTAATAGAGCGGTCATAGTCCGACAACAATTTCTTCTGAGTTTCTTTAGCCATGCCAATAAAGAAAGCAGACTTAGCAAAATCAACTACTTCTTTTTCTCGGGCTCCTTCTTTTTGAAGAACTCTTTAACCTTATCCAGACTATGCTGCTTGGACTCCTCATCAGTTTTTTCCCATGGTAGCTTGGCAGGTTCCTTGGCTTGTTTTGCTGGCTTCTTTGCAGGTGGCTTTGTTGGTGCCTTGGCTTTCTGTTGCTTAGCTTTCTTTGCCGGCGGAGGTGCAGGCGGCGGAGATTGCTTAGCTGGAGGTGACGGAGATTTTTGAGTTGTTGGCGACGGAGATCTTTGTGATAATTGAGATAATTGAGATAATTGAGATAATTTGAGATAATTGAGATAATTGATATAAAATGATATAATTGATCTCACAATTGATATAAACTAATATCCAACTATTATCAAAAAAATCACACTAATATAAAAAAAAGACTAATATCCAACTAGAATCCATCTAATTGATCTCACAATTATATTATAGTATATAAACTAAAATAAGTTTTTTGATCTCCCATTTAGGAAATGACATATAATTGACATTTAAAACATAGAAACTAAACTAAACTAAGATTCATTCTTATATATCGTTATAATAACAAAAATTCATTCTTATATACCGTTATATCGTTATAACAAAAATTCATTCTTTTACTAATAACATATAATTGACATTGAAAACATAGAAACTAAACTAAGTATAATATCCAACTAGTTCCTAAAAATTGATATAAACTAATATCAATTTGAGATAATTGAGATAATTGAGATAATTGATATAAAATGATATAATTGATCTCACAATTGACCTTTGTTCAGGAAGAACAGGCGAATATTGCTGCGGCGGGGACTGCGGAGCTGGAGGCGGCGGAGATGCCCTTGAGCTTTGGGGTGACGACGAAGGCCCCTCAGGAGTTAAGACGATGTAACGCTTCTCCATAGGATAACACCATGAACTTCCTCTTCTAGTGTCGTCTCCCCGTCACCTCCAGGAATGTCAAGCTGGAGTGATTCGTACCCGGCCAAGACCTGCTCCACCCCAACTCTAGCATAGCCAGCAGGTATTTGCCCTCCATGGTAGAGATCTCCTTCTTGACTCGGCAAAGCAGTACCGTACGCCACCTTGAACGTTAAATTCTTGAATGGACTGTGCAGCTCACAGGTCGTCCGCCTGGTTATATCGTCCACGGGGTAGCGTTGGACTTGAGCATCAATTGGGACGTCAGTGGACGCGCAACTGCTTCGATGATGCTGGGTAGGGCTAATTGGGTCTACTGGAGCGCCGGCGGATCCACGGCTTTGTTGCTGAGAGCTAAGTGCTATCTCCAGTTGCCGCTGAACCTCCCCAGTTCTTTGTTCGTTCTGCAGTATCCTTTCCTCGAGTCGTCGCATCTTCTCTTGCTCCTCGTTTTTTCTTCTGCTGTGACTTCTGTAGGACTCAATGCAGTCGGCAAACCCGTACTTCCACGGAACCCCTCCTTTGCCTCGCGTCCGTCCAGGATGCTCGGGATTCTGCAGAGCAAACGTGAGCTCATCCTTTTCTCTGTCCGGGCGGAACTCTCCCTTGGCAACTGCTTCTATGGCATGCGTAAGTCTCCGTGCGGCTTCTTGTATCTGCTGTCCAAAGATGCATTCCCCGGTATCGGGGGCCAATGTTCCGCCATGGGCATAATACCAATGTCGTGCACGGTCAGTCCAAGTTGATGTCTGTGGTGTGATACCTCTATCACGTAGATCTTGTTCCATCTTTTCCCATTTTGGAATAGCTGCAGCGTAGCCACCTTGGCCGAGATGGTGATGGTATTCTTTCTGGGCGGCATTAGATTTGTTCGTCTCCATAAGCTTCTTTCCAAGTGTCGAACGCTTGTATTGCACAAATGCAGCCCAGTGGGGTCTTAGCTTCTCATATGCTCCTATGAAAGTTGGCGTGCGATTCTTGTCAACAAAATTTCTGTAGTGTTTCTTCTTAAAGCTCTGGAATTGTTCTGCCATCTTCGTAAGAGCCCAAGCTTTTACTCTATCCTCAGTTCCTGCTGGCACTATGAAATGTTCTTGTAGCTGCTGCCAGAGCATATCTTTCTCTCTTTGAGGGACAAAGTTTGTATCCCCGCGTTTCATAGGTTTCCATCTTGGAATGCTGATTGGGATGTGATCTCTGACAAGAACCCCGCATTGATTTGTCATCTTCCTTGCAACGTCAGCTGGGGCAATTGGTTTGCCTGCATGGTCCACTTGTGTGACAATGAAACGACCCTCCAGCTTTTTTGTAGGTCCTCTTTTCCCCGAATTTGACGTTATTGCGGAGGGCTAAAAGTTAAGAGAAGATACTTATGCATTAATGTATGTACCTCTTAAATCATCGTGGCACTATTACTAAATGTGCTAATGTTTATGTACCTCATCAGCATCGGTGCCTTGTTCATCATCGTCACCATCTGACTGCTCAATTCCCTCCCCGGACATGTTGAGGTACTGATCGGTGTTGCTGCCATCATCGGCTTTAGGGACGGGGACGGCACCACTGCCTTCAACAATTATTTCATTGAGAAGATCGTTGGTTTCGTCTTCGTTAAGTCCCAAATCCATCTAATATGAAAAGGTAAACTAAGTTTAATTTGATCTCCCATTTAAAAAATGACATATAATTGAAATTTAAAACATAGAAACTAAACTAAGTTTAATATCCAACTAATACACCAAGATTCATTCTTCTATATCGTTATAATAACAAAAATTCATTCTTATATACCGTTATATCGTTATAACAAAAATTCATTCTTATAATAACAAAAATTCATTCTTATAATAACAAAAATTCATTCTTATGTCCGGTTATATCGTTATAACAAAAATTCATTCTTATGATAACAAAATTTCATTCTTATAATAACAAAAATTTATTCTTTTACTAATAACATATAATTGACATTTAAAACATAGAAACTAAACTAAGTATAATATCCAACTAGTTTCTAAAAATTGATATAAACTAATATCAAGAATTCGAGATAATTGAGATAATTGATATAAAATGGGATAATTGATCTCACAATTGATATAAACTAATATCCAACTATTATAAAAAAAATGAGATTATTGATAACAAAAAAATGAGGTAATTATCAACTAAAATCACACTAATATAAAAACAAAAAAGACTAATATCCAACTAGAATCCATCTAATTGATCTCACAATTATATTATAGTATATAAACTAAACTAAGTTTTTTGATCTCCCATTTAGGAAATGACATATAATTGACATATAAAACATAGAAACTAAACTAATTAAGTTTAATATCCAACTAGTTTCTAAAAATTGATATAAATGATAAAACAATTGATATATTATGACATGTAATTGACACTAATATCCAACTAGAATCTAACTAATTGATCTCGCAATTATAGTATATAAACTAAACTAAGTTTAATTTGTCTAATATTTGGACAATGACATATAATTGACATTTAAAACATAGAAACTAAACTAAGTATAATATCCAACTAGTTCCTAAAAATTGATATAAACTAATATCAAAAAATCGAGATAATTGAGATAATTGATATAAAATGATATAATTGATCTCACAATTGATATAAACTAATATCCAACTATTATCAAAAAAATGA